>ML805409.1:0-13581 GCA_009831015.1 Picea engelmannii | reverse complement strand
CGAATATGGAAAATTAAGGATGTTCTTTCCTGTACTTTGCTGCGTAGGATGTCCTGAATTCTGCTGTGTAGTCTGCTCTGTAGCCTGCTCGAAATTCAATTTTCTCTTCGAACTGTGAGGCTTCAATCTAGATACCCTGTCCTTTGAAGGTCCTGATAAAGCCCTTCTTCTTCTTGAGTTTCTATGAGGGGATGATTGCCTCCTTGCGCCAGCCATCTGTTCATTTGCTGTCTGGTTCTGGGTTTCAAAACCTTCCCAGGACAGAAAGTGCTCCCATCTTCTCTCCTGTTGTTTCAATTCTTGCAGAAGAATCAATTTAATGAGGCCTAGGTGACAGAGGGTCGATTTTATGCTCAAAGGTTGAGCTCTAATTCTCTTGCAGACTTTAGTCAAACTGTGATATAGGAAATAGCGCAAATTGATGGGGGTCTTCCCTGTGAAGTGATCCATAAGTTTAAAGTGGTACATCATCAATTTATCATATCTTCCTTCTGAGGTAATGTATAATTGAATCCCTTTGAATAAATCTTGCCACTCTTCAGCTAGATATGATATGAGCATACCTTTTCTCCACGCTTTGTGCTTGTACCCATCTTTCAAATAGACCCTGAAATCCAGATTCTTAGGAGCGGTGGTTTTAAACCATTTTTGACCAGTCCTTGGTAATCCTGTAGCTGCGACAATGACAGCCTCATCCACCTTGATTTCCACAGAGCCAACGCGATCTTTGTTGCCATCAAATGTCTAGGCAAAGGCTTCAGCTGTGGCCTGGTGAGACCCAACCTGTAACCTTTCAGCAAATTCCATGCACCCCGCATTTGAAAAGTGCTTCCGGACCTCGGGATGTGATTCCAAAAAGGATAAATTATCCAATTCTCGTTTGAGTAAAACGCCACTGCGTTTTCTCGCCATTGTGGAGCTCAAACACTTGACAAATGTAAACCCTGTAACCACCTAGTCGAGCCGAGGTTCTGCACTGTTGAAAGTAGTCCGGGCTTCGGCTCTGTTTTGAATTAAATGAAAACTTTGACAGTGTTTTGTAAACGGTTTGTGATGTGAGACCTCTGTTTGATTTGATGGTGTCAGGTCGGCGGTACCTCCTCTGTACCTGCATCTCCAAACACGAACTTTCCATTCCGAATGTGATGAACGTTGAGCGTGGTTTCTGGAACGAATTGGAATTCTAGTCATATCTGACATGCATGATTTAGTTTCCATGATTGCCCACTCCTATCAGCGCATGCCTTGGATTTGCTCTGACGTGGGGGTGATCACATCATCATTGTTTTCATACGTGGATATCATGCATGTGATTCCCGCTTCATGCAGCAACGACCCATGGAGAACGCCTCTGCCAAACGCTCGCTTGCCACTTTCACCAGCGCGCGACTCTGCGAAGAAACCCCCGTTAGCTTCTGATAGTATGCACTTTCAACAGCGCACCGCTTTGTAGAAGACCCTCCTTAGCTGTTGAAAGCATGTACTTTCCACAGCGCACCACCCGAGAACTAATTTTTCAAAAACCTTTTAAGATTGGTCACTTTCAACAGCGCGTCAACTGATGAAGCGAGCTCCTTAGCTGTTGAAAGTGGGCACTTTCCACAACACACAATGAATCTTTGAAAACACGTTAGCTGTGGAAAGCAAAAATGACAATTTCGAAAGAAAAGACTTTATGGGTCAATTATTTTCTAAGACACACCAAAACCAAAAATTTTCTCAGCTGTAAAGACTCAAAAAATGACTTGAAGATACTACCAAAAGCCATGATATCCACCACAAAACTCAATCGAAAGAACGATTTCATTTTGGGAGTTAACACCTTTGACATTGTAGCACGACCTCTTGGAAGCCATTAGTCGGTTCCAAGGGATGCCTTTGATTTTGATATTTTTGAACCAACGAGCTCCTTCTTGGGGAAATCTCGTGGTTTTTTTAATTTAACCCTCAGTGACTTCCAACTATAAATATCCTATCTTGGCCTGAGCACCATCGAAGGTTTGGGAGAAATATTGAGCAACCTCGAGGTTAAAACCCTCGAATAATTGTATGAACCTAACCCAACCAAAAGACATGAGATCATCCACCATGTAGTTGTGTGAGAGCATGGCCTATGAGCCATTCGACTCCATCCTCACCATAGGTGCCATTGTTTTGGTCATGAAATAACATCAAGAGTAGTGAAGGGGGAGCGTGTTTGAAACCACATGAAATAAAGGATAAAATCTGCATATTCGGAGGAGACCCGATACCTAAGACTTCAGGAGAAAGCCACCATATCCAAAACTTAGGCTGTTGAGTGGATTCTTAACCAGAGGACACACGTGATTAAGAACTACCTCCTCTAATGAACACCTAGCCCAAAAACGAAGAACTACCACTTGAGGAAATGAATGCGATCTTGTGCTAGTAGGACGAAGGAGTAAATAGTTGAGAGCATGACTGAAAGTGCTATACAATAATGATGAGACTGTGATATGACAATAAGGGATAGTATTCATATTTCAAGTTATACCAAAGTTTTTGTTTTATGCGTGATCGTAGATGTGGTAAAATGATAGTATAACACTCCCAATGCAAAAGAGATTAAGGCACACCCCAAATGTTGATTAAGGTTGGTTGTCATTGATGTCAACCCTTGAAGAAAGCTCAATAGCACAATGGTTTGGGTAATGGACCCAAGTTTGTTTGATGTAAAGATGACTCATTATTGTCTTTTCATGGTTGATAAGAAGTACATATGTATGAACTCCAAAGTGGTCCCCTTATGGTGAACACCCTCATCGGAAGATGCTTTACGGATTGATTTATCCTAGAAGTATGGTTAGAGAACCCATGATTACATTGTGGAATAATGAGATGAAGGACTATGAATTTGTCAGTGAAACTATACTAGATGCATAATGCTTGTCATGCCATTTTTGGTGGTATGTGGAACGCCACATAACTCCTCATGGTTAGAGATTTATGACCATATGAAGTTGGAGAACCCTCATGAGTCTTATAGAAGTCCCCAAGACTCAAAGTGTCTTGCAAAATACATTATTTTAAATGGAGAAGCCCTAAAATAAGGAAAGTGTAAGGCTACATGAAGATATAAATAAGAGGCAAACCTCAGTCATTAAGGACAGACTTGTACATATTGTATATCTATTTTCTTATGTAAAGCTTATTGTAAATACTTGTGGATACATCTGAAGTGGCGAACGTCTGAGGTATCACGAAGGGTTGATGACGAAATTCTCGGAATCACAACAAATACAAAAAACCCTATTTTTTGAGGCATACACAAGCTGTCTATGTATAGGGTGAGTACATGTATGCAGGTTGTCTGTGAATAGGGTGCGTACATATGCAGGATGGCTATGTATAGGGTGTGTTTTGCGTAGGCTGGTTGTGTATAGAGTGAGTAGATGTTGATAAATCAATGGAAACTTGAGAAGATGAAGATGGAGAGGTTCTAGATTCTGAGATCAAGCTCCCAGGAAGGTCTAAAGTGCTCAAATACATCAGATCCATCCATTGGTTCAAAAGGTATGTCTTATTTCAATGAATAGTTGGATCTTAATGTATGGATGAGGAATGGAAATGGAGATTTGAGGATTCTCCCTAGAGAGACTAGTGGCTACATGGGATCTTCTGTATAAGTCAAATCTACAGAAATACAATGTTGGTATGTTAATCATTGATACTTCTTGTGAGGCACATATTGTATTTCTTGGCATATGGCTAAGGGTTTTTATGGTACATGGTTTATAGTTTGTATTTGTGTAGTAGTTGATGTATTGAGAGGTTGAATATCAGAAAGGGTTTGATGACTAAGATCATGCGAGGGATATTATACTTGTTCATGATTACACACACCTATGTGGCACATGACTAGAGAGAGACACATTTTCCTTGAGTAAAGGTTATGTATGAGGATGCATGCACAGGGTATAGTTACAGTCTGGATATAGTGACAGGTTACATATCTACGTGAAAGAAGTAATAGAGGGTTAGAAGTTTTCAAGAAAAAGGAAACCCTAGTTTTCATAAGGCATACGCGGGCTGCATAACAGATAGGGTGCATACATACACGGGCTACAACGCTATAGGTCGCGTACATGGAATTTATTTTTGTAGATACATGTTCAGTTCAGGTACAGATTGATTATAAGGCAGTTGTACAGATTGGATACAGGTCAGTGGTACAGGTTGATACAGTTGTCCAACAGTATATCTCATAGTGACAAGTTGTCAATGGTTCCATCATTCTACTTCTACTTCAGGATGGTTGGATGGGGCAAGGACATGTGGTTGTTTTCACCTTCCGGTTGAAACCAAAGAATATAGAGGGTTGTAGCCTCCTTCTGGTTGTATCCAAAGAATTCGGGAGTTGGAGCTTCCCTCAGGTTGTAACCTGAGAAACTAGGGGGTTGGAGCCTCCTTCTAGTTGTAGCTGGAAAACAAAGGAAGTTTGTGCTTCTAATGAATGTAATCCTTTAAGACATATAAGAAAAATCATTTTGTGGTTTTCTCCCGCTTTGGGTTTCCACATAAAACAATGGTGTACTGTGTATGCGTGTGATTGTTCATTTCTTATTGCTCATTATTATATAATAATTCTACATTGATATAATGCTTTGATTATTTAGTTAAAAATGATTATAATTTCAAGATTACTAATTCACCCCCCTCTCAGTAATCCAACAATTGGTATTAGAGCAGGTTCCTTCAGAAATCAGTTTAACCACTGAAAGGTAGATCATGGAGAGAAACAACTTGTATAAAAATGGAATACAACAGTTTGATGGACAAAAGTACGCTTTTTGGAGCATAAGGATGAAGACATATATATAGGCACAGAGATTTGAAGTTTGGCAATCAATTTTAGATGGATACACAACACCAACAATTCCACCAACAAATGACAAAGCAGTGAAACTCGGTCAGAATAATTCAAAAGCCACAAATAGACTTTTGAATGGTCTTAGTGATATAATATTCACCAAAATTGCACATTGTAAATCCACTAAAGAGATTTGGGACAAGCTTCGAAATATTTATGAAGGAGATACAAAAGTCAAAGCAACAAAGCTTCAAACTTATAGAGATCAGTTCGAACAACTAAAAATGAAGGAATATGAGAATATTGCAGCCTACTTCTTATGAGTCGATGAAACACTGAATGCAATTACAGGCTTGGGAGAAGAAATCGAAGAATCTGTAATTGTTCAAAAGGTACTAAGATCTCTTCCTATGAGATTTAACCCTAAGATATCAACACTAGAAGAAAGATTGGATCTAAACTCAATAAGCATGGATGAACTACATGGAATCCTCACAACATATGAAATGAGAATTGAATAGGAAAATCTAGATGAAAAATAAGCTGCCTTCAAAGCATACAAAAGATCAAAGCAAAAGAAAAAGAAACAATAAGAATATAGCAGCAATAGTGATGTCTCGAAAGATGATGAAGAAGTGGCCAACTTCGTCAAAAGACTGAAGAAGGGAACAAACGGTAAGTATAGAGGTAAGATTCCTTTAATTTGTTTTAATTGTGATGGTATTGGTCATTTTTCTAACAAATTTCCTCATAAGAAAAAGAGAAATGATGAATGTTACTCAAAAGGAAAACACATATATAAAGGCAAAATAACTACAAAGAAAGTTTTCAAGAAAATCTTATGCACCAAACAAGACATCTCATCATCAAATGAAGATGAAGTCAGTGACAATGAGACAGGAAGAGTTCTATTCATGACAGTAAAAGACTCTAAAAAAGAAGACTCCAAAGAAGAATATGAAGAAGCCGATGAAGAATATGAAGATGTCGAAGAAGAAATTGAAGAGGTAGAAGTTGACTATCGAGAATAATTACTGTGTGCCATATAAGTTATCAGAAGAGAAAAGAATAAAAACAAGAAACTACAAGAAGAACTAGACAAGAAAAAAGACACTCGAGAACTAGAACAAATGATCATAAAATTGAAGGTTCAAATAGAAGAAGATAAAAGAATTGAAGAAGAACTCAAAGAAAAGCTAGAAGAAAAGGACAAGATCATTGGAAACTTGGAAGCAAAGATTTTCACACTAAGAAAGGATATTCAGAAGAAAAATATGTAGAATAGCTCAAAAGTTCTGGATGACATTACCAACAGTAAAAAATATCATCTTGACAAGTCTGGACTTGGATACAATCAGATAGAAAACGGATCAAGATCCAAAAAAACAAATCAAGAAACATATCCAAAATGCTATGTAGAAACAATCAAAGGGGATAGGAAGATATACAAGGAAGATTACAGGGACACTCCTCCACTGAGAAGATTCATATTTCAGAATCAACAACAGACAGATATGCCTCAAGAAAAACAAGGATTCATAAGAGCACCTCCTTTCAGAAGATATTCAACTCCCATGTATCAAACTATATTTTTTGGCTTATGTTATGCATGTAATAATTTTGGACATAAAGATGTGAATTGCAGAGCTAACAATAGGAACAATAACAACTTTGAGAGTCATACATAAAGGGGTTATTCAAGAAGACCTAGTGAAACACATAGAAGAAGTTACAATATGTTTGATTCTTTGAGCACTGAAGTGGAATGTTACAAATGTAACAATTTTGGACACATGAACAAAGATTGCAGAATGACAGTCCCTCCTAAAGAACCTCAACATAATAACAACAGTCACAGACAAGAACCTCAGAAAATGACATGGATAAGAAAGCAAGATCAATATAGCAATGAAGAATGCATAATCGTTCTACAAGCTAAGAAGAAGAAACATGGTT
Source organism: Picea engelmannii (assembly GCA_009831015.1). NCBI lineage: Eukaryota > Viridiplantae > Streptophyta > Pinopsida > Pinales > Pinaceae > Picea > Picea engelmannii. The sequence goes on along the minus strand of ML805409.1, from coordinate 6,794 downwards.
GGTATGTTGATAGTGGGTGTCACACATGATAGGTGATATAGACAAGTTTCTTACATTATGAAAGGAAAAAGATGGATCAGTCTCCTTCAGAAATGATGATTCAACCAAAATCATTGGAAAAGGCACAGTCTGAATTGGGAACAAGAATGAAAAGGTAGAAAATTTTCTACTAGTAGAAGATATGAAACATAATATTCTAAGTGTAAGTCAAATGTGTGACCAAGGTCATAAAGTTACTTTCAACTCACAAAAGTGTGAGATAAGAAGAGAAGGTTCAGAGAAATTGGTTGCTACAACTGCAAGAACTTCAAGCAACATATATGTGTTAAGTGAAATTGGAAATGAAAAGTGTTGTCTAGGAAAGGAAGATGAAAGTTGGCTATGGCACATAAGAATGGGTCACATGCATTTTGATAACCTTTTCAAAGTCAGCAAAAGAGAAGCAGTCAGAGAAATGCCCCAGATCACAAAACCAACATACACTTTATGCAAGCATTGTCAACAAGGAAAGAAAACAAAGACTAGGTTCAAATCAAAGGAATGTTCAACAACAAGACCACTGGAAATTGTGCATACTAATGTATTTCGACCAACTAAAACAAAGGGCTTAAAAGGTGAGAGATACTTTATGTTATTAGTTGATGATTATACAAGAATGACTGCAATTTTCTTTCTCAAGAATGAGTAAGAAGATTTTGAAAACTTCAAGATCTACAAGGAAATGGTTGAAAATGAAATGGATTCAAGAATTAAATGCTTGAGATATAATAATGGAGGAGAATTCACCTCAAAGGAATTTATGGACTACTGGAACAATCATGGAATAAAAATCCAATTCTCCGTTGCTAGGACACCTCAACAAAATGGATTTGTTGAAAGAAAGAACATGATAGTACAGGAAATGGCTCGAACAATGCTAATGGACTCAAGATTGACAGATATTTTTTGGACACAGGCAGTGCATACAACAATTCACATTCAAAATAGAGTAATTCTCAGAAAAAACACCGACAAAAATCCTTACGAGCTATGGAAAGGAAGACCAACAAATGTGAAACACTTCAGAGTTTTTGGAAGCAAATGCTATATCAAAAGAGAAGATGGAAGAATAGGAAAGTTTGACTCTCGTGTGGACAAAGGACTACTTGTTGGTTACTCAAGTACAAGGAAATCATACAAGTGTTACAATATAAGATTAAACAAAGTTGTGGAAATCATCAATGTAACAATTGATGAAATAGGAAGACCAGAATCAAAGGAAGAAGAAAACAAATCAATGGAACAACTTTTCGAAGAAGAAGATGAAAAAGAAGTAGAAGATGAAGATGAATATGAAGAGAATTCGACAGAAGAAGAAGAAAAAGTTCAACAAGTGCCTCCAAAGACACTCAGTAAACTAGTACAGAAGAATCATCCTTTAGAACAGATTATCAGAAACAAATATGTAGGAGTTGAGACTAGAAGAAAAATCCGTTCACAAGAAAAAACACCCCTAGCAGTCTCATCTACAATTGAACCAAACTGTTTTGAAGAAGCCAACAAGGATGAATTTTGGAAAAATGCCATGGATGAAGAATTGGATGAAATAGAGAAAAATGACACCTGAGATTTGGTTCCAAGACCAAAGAATAAGAATGTGATCGACACAAAGTGGGTCTTCAGAAATAAATTGAATGAAGATGGACAAGTTACAAGGAACACGGCTAGATTGGTATGTAAAGGATATGAATAGGTTGAAGGAATCGACTTTGAAGAGACATTTTCCCCAGTTTCCAAAATGGAAGCGATCCGTTTTCTTTTAGCTTATGCATGCTCCGAAAATATTAAAATGTATGAGATGGATGTAAAATCAACTTTTCTGAATGGGGAACTTGAAGAAGAAGTCTACATTGAACAACCAGAAGGATTATAGTTGTCACAAAACAAAGATTATGTGTGTAAATTAAATAAGTCCTTGTATGGTCTAAAACATGCTCCTAGAGCATGGTACTCTAGACTGGATAAGTATCTGGAACATGCAGGGTTCAAAAAAGGAAGTGCAGACAACAACCTCTACATCAAGGTAAGTCAAGGTAATATTTTATTAATTGAAGTTTATCTTGATGATATTATTTTGGTAGTGATGATGACATGTTAAGCCAGAAATTTGCAAAAGATATGCAGAATGAATTTGAAATGTCGTTACTTGGAGAATTATCCTTCTTTTTGGGACTTCAGATATGTCAAAGCAACCAAGGAATTTTTCTTTCTCAAAATAAGTATATCAAAGAAATGCTAAAAAGGTTCGGAATGGAAGATTGCAAACCAGTTATCACTCCCATGCAAACCAATTGCAAGTTGAGAAAAGATGATGATTCAAAGTCTACAGATCAGAGGCAATATAGGTCAATGATTGGAAACCTACTATATGTGACAACATCCAGACTAGATGTAATGCATGTAGTTGGACAAGTGGCAGGATTTCAAGCAGCACCAAAGGAATCACATGTATTAACAGTGAAGAGGATTTTCAGATATATCAAAGGAATAAAAGAGTTTGGATTATGGTATCCAAAAGGAAAGGATCTATCACTTGTTGCCTACATAGATGTAGATTGGATAGGTTGTATTGATGACCGACGAAGCACAAGTAAAGCAACAATCTACTTGGGTGAGTGTTTAGTATCATGACTAAGAAAGAAACAATAATCATTATCATTATCTACAGCTGAGACAAAGTATATTGTAGCAACATCATGTTGTACATAGGTTCTTTGGATGAACAAAACTATGACAGATATATAGGCTGAGTATGATGATCCCATTCCAATATATTGTGATAATATAAGCGCCATCAGTATCTCAAAGAACCTGGTAATGCACTCTAAGATGAAGCACATTCCAATCAAGTATCACTTTCTACGAGAGCAGGTTCCAGAAAAGAACATCAGAGTTGAGTATGTGGGCACAAAAGAACAAGTGGCAGACATTGTTACAAGAGAATCCCCCTGCAGACAAGTGGATTCCCTCTTGGGCTCTAGACTTCTAAGACCAAGATAGAAAGGGTGCTAACATTGGTCACTAACATCCTTTTAAACCTAGCTAAACTAATGTATAGAGAAGAGGAAGAAAGGTGTACCATTTTAACGATGTTCGTCCTCACACAGTCCGAGTTGAGATTTGATCCCCAAGCTCCTCGATAAGTCCTGCAAAACAAACAAAGACAAAACAAGATTCCTATTCTACTAAGATTAGCTTGAAACCAGATCTATCTAATAGATACAAGTTCATGTAGAATAAACACAACCTTGAAAGAAACAGGGCAAGCACACACACACACACACACACACACACACACACACACACACACACACACACACACACACACACATATATATATATATATTAATGAAAACAAAGAAAAGTGCTTACAACCATAGATGTAGATGCAGTAGCTTCACTAAGATCTCTTTGTCCAGACCCTTTCTACAAAGTTCCATGATCAGAATGATTGTAACTCACTGATTATCTTCCTCATGAGATCATAAGTTTGATGCCTATAAACTGCGATGTCTTTTCACCATGAGAAGCCCTCCTTATATAAGCTTGGAGAGGCACAACCACCTTAGATATTTTTGGGATAGGTTGAGGATATTTATCCATCAGTTGTGGATCCTCCCTACGATCCATCCTTGACCTTAGATTTGAATCCAACAAACTCCAAAGATGAGGGTGATTTTCCCCTAATTTTCCTCATCAGTCAAAGATTCCCTCAAACAACCCAGCGCTCCCTCAGAATGGGACACAGAGTGTTTCAACTCTCCCCAAAAGAAGGGTAGGGAGTGATGGCACTCCTTGATAGTGGGTAGGGGAGCGCTGCCCAAAATTCCCTTAAACAATCTCAGTGCTCCCCCAGTAGGGTGCATAGAGTGCTAAAACGCTCCCCTCAAAAAGGGTAGGGAGTGCTGGCACTCCCTGACAGTGGGTAGGGGAGAGCTGGCCTTCAAAATTGATTTTTAAGTGGTTTTCTTCATGGCACATGATTTGTAGTCTTCATCAAATTATTTCTCTTCCTTAAACCAGTCTTTGAAGGTGTCTTAAGTGTCCCTGTAATGTCGTTAGAGACACGACATAAGCGAGATGGTAGTATGATGTTTGTGACACTTGCGACCAAAATGCATCACTTTCAACACTTGAAATGATGACAATAGGTCATCATTGAAGTGAGTGATTTTGATGTGTAACAAATTTCTCCCCAAAGTGTGAAGTTAGAAGATGGAAAATGATGATTGAAGTACTTTGTAGACTTTTTCGAGCAAGGGTATGGACGCAGAGAACCTGATAGAAGTTGCACACAACCATCAAACAAATATTGTGACATGTTTCAAACCCAAGGAAGGCATACCTATGCTTGGGTGATAAATACTTGCAAGGTATGGCTGCCATAAGATACATTTTGGATCCATAATTGTATTAACAAAAAGGTATAGCCACCAAATATACAATGTGAATCTATACTCCCATGACATGAACTGATCGTAGCCACAAAAAATACACAGTGGATCTACGAGACGACAAGACATAGCCATGGACCAATACAAAGTGGATCTATGTAACAGTATACGTGTCAATCTTCAAAAGAAACTCCATCGCAACCTGGGCAAAGTATATATCAAAGTGATCACTCAACCCAGGGTCTTCTTACCGATCTCTATGCGGTACAAGTCTAACCACGTGAATATATGTTCTGATGGTGAACATGGAAGAAACCACTTGATTACTGGTCGATGAGGTAAACTATTAACAAGCGTGAGGGAAATCACCATTGATGTCAGTGATTCCCAAGGTACCCTAGTACATTCCAGCGAATGTGAACAAATGAGCTGAAGTTGAACATCCATGGAATCATCCGATCAGGGGTCAATGATGTAAACCCACTGTCGGAAGTGAGGAGGCCTACCATTGAGGCATATAGGTCCCAAGGTACTAATTGGTTTCTAAGTCTAATTCCCGGATAATGTGTTGAATTCGACATGAGGGCCTTAGTGTATCCCCCAACAATAACACAAAACTAACACAGAGAATAAAATTGGTAGATCAAATGAACATGGACTGACACGGGTATTGAAACAAGATATTTTTGGTGGCTGACTCTTGAGGCAGATACTTCCCTTGAACAATGAGGAACAATAGTAGAAACATGACATGGACCAAAACATGACGATGCAATGGATACTGTGACTTTCGTTGGGTCACCCAAAGGAGTAAAGAAACTCAGAGGATTGGTTCAGTGCAGAGGTTCAATGGATTAAAATGTATGGAAAGACAAAGTGTCATGTTCAAGGGAGACCGTAAGAGTGACCTATACTGTTCCCAAAAACTGCTTGGCTTGCTTCCTTCAATTCCCCCCCCCATCAAGATAGACGAGTACCTCTTTTAATTTAACGAGCTTGAGGAGGGTAACACATGCTCGATATAAATCACCTTTGGTAAGTTCCTCTTCCTTTTTTTAATGAACTGGAATAAGTAAGGGTTCAGTCCCATATGGGCCCTTCAATATATGATTCTTTTAACGAGTCCAGATAAGGTAAACTCAATGATTTTTCATGTTTAGAGAGTCTAAAAAGAACTTAAAGACAACTCCAGGGTTGTCCTTTTTCGTAATGTTAGTCTCACGAGGCCGAAAAAGAGAAAAATTATCACTCGAAAGACACCCTTTCAAACCTTTTAACGAGTGGGAAATAAGCAATATCACTCGACAATCTTTTCATGTTTAGAGAGTCTAAAAAGAGCTTAAAGATGACTCTAGGGGGTTCCTTTTTCATATAACCTTTACGAGTCCGAAAAAGTGATAAAAGTATACTCGGTTACATTCTCATGTTTTTGAGAGCATGAGAAAGAACAAAGACTAAGCTCGATATTGGTTTCATTTTAGACAAGCTTGAAACAAAATTAAACTATGATTGTAAATTCCCAACATAATTTCCAAAGGTAGGGATACCCATGGATGGTTGGTACTCTACCCCCAACTTGAAAATCTAGTGGCATAACTCCAGAATGATAATAAAAGGCTAGAGACAATGCCCCCCAAGCTTCAATTCATTCACCGACTTTGAGGTGGTCACCAATTTCTATACTAGATGGAGAAAAAGGATACGGGTGGATGAAATGAAGGTTCAAATACGAGACCTAACGAAAGACTCAACTTGGTAGGAAAGGTGAATGTTTCAATTTTTAACGAGCTTGAAATAGGAAAATAACTATTCTTAGGGCCCCAGGTTGAATCCCCAGGTCTTTGTTTCATTTTTTAATGAGATTGCTATAGAGAGGAAAAACTACGCTCGTAACCTCTCTTTCATTTTTTAATGAGCTTTCCACAGAGAAGAGAAAATATGCTCGTAGACTCTTCTTGATCATGGCTTCCAAGAGGATAATGCTCTGGAAGGACACAATGTTAAGGGACAAAACTCGGTCATGGTTTCCAAGAGATCTTCACTGGATGAAGGAACAATGCTCTAGAAGGAACACATGTCGAGGGTTGTGATAGGGGTAAGTAGATCAGGCTCCAATAGCCCTACCGAAGAGATCACCATGTCAACTGCCGAATCTAATTCATCTTCATCGGCAACAGAATGCATGGGATATAATGCCACATAATTGACCTGTGGCAGGTGTTATCACTCCAAGGAACCCTCTGTAGTTGCAGACCAGAGGTGCTTGGTAACTTAAGAAATGAATGTTTTTGTGTTTTGTGAATGTGGGTCAATGGGACAACTCAATACAGTTTATAGCATTCAAACATGAACATGATAAAC
>ML805408.1:177198-209457 GCA_009831015.1 Picea engelmannii | reverse complement strand
AGACCTTCTTTAGACTTGAAGGTTGTCTTCCATACATCAATTGGTTCGATGGGAACCTGGTGGTAGCTGGACTTTAGGTCAATCTTGTTGAAGAACTTGGCCCCCTTGAGATGGTCAAGAAGGTCATCAATCTTGGGAATGGGGTAGCGGTTCCTGACTGTGATTTTGTTTAAGGCTCTATAATCACTGCAGAGTTGCCAAGTCCCATCCTTCTTCTGCACCAGTACAATCGGACTTTCGCAAGGGGAGGAGTTGGGTTTGATGTGCCCCTTTTGAAGAAGCTCTCAAATCTGACGCCGGATTTCGTCATTCTCCATCAGCGAGTGTCGATAGACTAGTCCATTAGGTAGAGGTGCATCGGGGGTCAGATCAATTGGATGCTTGATTTGGCAGTGTGTCGGTACCCCTGTAGGTGAGGAGAAGATGTCTTTGTATTCTTCCACGATCCCGTCCACTTGATTCTGCTGTAAAGAGAGGCATTGTGTAGAGGCCACAAATCTGTAGAGGCGACCTTCTACTTACTGTGAGCACAGATCACAAAGAAGATGAACTTCTCGGTCTGTGAAATGACCTTACTGCATTGCTTAACAAAGATTAAAGAAATAGCAGCAGACGACGCTACCTCTGGGATCCTGTACAATTGTCTACCCAAAGTAATAATAACACTACGGGGTCTAGACTCATACACAACATGACACTTCCACAAATATCGTTGTCCTAAAAGAACATCACAAACTTCAAGGGGAGCAATATCACACAGTACCTCATCTTTGAAAGGCTTGATGTCGTAGGGCAGACGACACTGTTGGCTGACACGAAGATCTCTTCCTCAGTGAAGCCAGTCGATGGTGTAGGGCTGCAGGTGTGGTGTCATTGGCAAGTCCAGTCACTTGACGACCTCTGCTGAAATCAGGTTCTTCTGACTACCGATGTTGACATTGAAATGAACCGGAGCTCCCTTGACCCACATCTACGAGTGAAAGAAGCGTTCCCCTTCCTCTGGTTCTTCTGGTTTGCTAAGTCGGAATTTGGTGGTAGCGATAGTGGCACTGGGTTCAACATCGATAATCTGCTTCCCTCCTTCAGGATTTGACTCAGAATCAGAATCGACCTCTGACTTGGAGCGACATTCTTCGGTGTTGTGCTAAGGACTTTTATGGTACTCACACCATTTTCCCGTGTCCTTCTTCATCTTCTCATTGCCCTTCTTGTGTTGTGGCTTAGACTAGTTGTCCTGAGGKAGACCATCTCGACTTGGTCCCTTGCTGTGTGGGTTGGGGYTGCCTTTKCCCTGCTTCRACTGTGAGGGGTTTACAGATCCAAATTCTCGTTGTTTTTGCTTAAATTTCTGCACGATCTTGACCGCGTATCTATAAGTCGTGCCCAAAGAGGCGATGTCTAAGAACTCCATTTTTGTTTGAATGTATCTATGCAAACAATCGYAGTATTTGAGCACCARATGACGCTCAGATTCTTTGATACCCAATTTGGTGCATAGGGTATTGAAAATATTGGTGAAATCTGGTAYTGTCTGGTCCCTTTCTTATCGGAGGGTGGTCCATCTGGTGTACTGGTCCTCGTAGCTTCCAACAGGGTAGTACTGTTCTTTAATGGCGTCCCRGAAGGAATCCCATGTAGGGKCCACCATAAACATTGTAGATTCCTCCACTGCCCTTTGCTCAGAGTAAGTATCCCACCAATATTTAACATGGGGAACGACCTTAAGGAGTGCAAAAGYGATCTTTTCCCTGTCGAAAAAATTGTGGACCGAAAAATATCCTTCGAGCAGATTCGACCATTTATCTACAACATCCACATCTATCAGTCCTTCAAATAATGGAATATCAAAATTTACTTATACATTGAAGGGGGTTGCATGGTCGCTTGATGAAGATGCTTCTTCTATGGGCAACCGTTGAAAGATCTGCGCGGAGTTATCCATCATTTCATTCCTTTGTCGTGCGAGGGATTCCTTGAGCAAAACTTTAATAGGATCTCCTGCTCCATCATCTTTCTTTTTGTCCCCCATGGGTTGTTGTTGAGCTCGGCGCGACCGATCTGGTAATGGCTCGATTGGTTCAAGTCCCAACTTCTTGTACCTAGATCTTGTCGGGGACATGCACAAAGAAAAATAAATGAAGAGTAGACCGCTCTGATACCACTGATCTAGATTTAGGAGCAAAACGAATTGATTAACAGACTGAATACAATAAACACAGAGATATGGAGAATAACACAAATATCCAGTGAACAATATCTTCTATTAAATAATGAAATAGGTTGAAACTGTAAAACTGTAGAACTGAAAACTTGCTCGAATGGTGGTAGCTATCTCTAAGAAGAGATGTGGTTGCTACACGCATCCATCTGAGCATAATGGATTACAATGAGGCTCCATAGGACTTTTTGATATTACTCATGAATGCCAAAACCCTAGACATCCAAAAACCTAACCCTAGAAGGTGAAACGCCAAAATTTATGTGGGCCCTATAGGTAAGTTGGTGTAATTTGGTACCTCAACTTCTTAGGGCCGTAACGTTTGCATACAACCTCTATTTTAGGCACGTGATAGCCTGTTGGAAAGGTATTTAAGAGAACTACACATTTTGCTGTCAAATTCTGATTTCGTCTATAGTTTGACTGTGGTGAGCCAAAAAAACAACATTTAGGGCCCAAAACAACCCCAGAAGTATAACAAGATGTGTTGACATGAAAACATACAAAATAAGACAATTGGATTAAGCGAGAGGCCACCTGTCTCCACTTGGAGGATGTGTGGGGCTTTAGGCAGCCCCATAAGTGTAGAACCCACAATTACAAAGCAGTACAAAAGAACATCTTGAACAAAAACGGACACGAGGAGCCAATTGGAATAGGTGGGTGGCCACCAATATCCATCTGGATCACACACGCACATAATGACATCATGTGTGTGTGTGTGTACATACACACACACTTGCATATTTTGTGTGTGTGTGTGTGTGTGTGTGTGTGTGTGTGTGTGTTACACCTACACACATACATACACATGCATATATCTTTGTGTGTGTGTACACACACACACACACACACACACAGGGAGTGAATATGAGAAATACAAAAACATCAATAACCTAATCCCCCTATACATGAAACCCTAATAGATCTCAGACTTTACCCATATGCAAGTACTAAGCAATCATTATACGCTCTACATGTTCCTGGTCAATCATCATACAAACTTATTGTTAGGCTTACCTCTAACTAATAATTAACATAATAATTTCTATATTGTTGTAGATTGCTTTCCAAGGATGGCAATTGGTTATTTGTAACAAATTTGTTTCTGTCTCTAAGTTAGCTGACCTCTTCCTTTTATATGCATGATCACATTTTGGTCTTCTAGTGTTTATAATGTCTAACCTCAAGCCTTGATTTCTCAACCACTTTTAGAACATGTTTTGGTCCAATGGATAAACTAAAGTTGTTAAGCACACCCTTGTTAATGTACCACAAATGTATTGTAATATCCCTCCTATAATCCTTAGTTTAATTAATGCTTAATGTAGATATAATATATGGTTATGGCCAGGTGATGTTTATGCAAATTGTATTTATGAATTTTAATGATAAAATGCGATATCGGTTGCCAGGGGACATGGACATAGATGGGGGATGATTCATCCATAAGAGAGGGAAGGGCATATGAGAATGTCTAAGAGCGGGGTCCAAGAGGGGAATTACCCATGTCTATTAATTCAATCCACTTCCTAAAATTACTATTGGTATATGAACCTTTGATTTTGTTGTTGAGTGTTCCTAAAGCCAATCACTGAATGCATGTAAGAGGGTAGGTGTGAGAAGTCACATCCCATAGTTATTGGGAGCATGGGGGCTGAGTACAATCAACTTGGGGAAGTGTGTAAGTTAAACAAACAAGCAAAGAGAGGAAAATTGTATGGTTAGTGATAACAGTCTTAGACAGTCATGTTTTGCATGAACAATAAGAAGAGAAGAGAAAAGAAGAGCAATGGAGCTGGAGCAACCATGGAGGGTGAATTGTGGAGCATGCTGGAGCGTTTCTAGAGCATATTTGGAGTATAAGATTGAAGAGCCAGGTTGTTAGGCCCGAAGAGTGAACTCCAGTGTGAGTTGCATTTTAACAACAAGTGTTTATTATTGTTTTTTGGTAGTTTTTCCTGGCAGTGAGTTCCCTTGAGTTTCCCAGTAGTGAGATTCTTGGTTACCTGTGCCAGAGAGACCCTGATAAATGAATCAGATGCCGGATGGAATAAGAGCAATGAAGGGGTACATTCCTTAGGTTGGGTAGTGTATTCCTTAGGTTAGGCAGGTCGAGAGGAAGAGAGTTGTGGAAAATCGAGAGAACTGTAGGAGAATACTAAGGGGTTGTGAGTTTTTCTAAGCTGTGAGTGGACAATGAGAGACCACCCTCTTTTGTGGAATGCTAGCCCTGGCTCGGGGGTGACTTACTATTGATATTTGGAACAACAGGTCTATGGTTGGGTGGAATGTCCATCCCAAGGAGCTGGCTACACAATTGATTTAAAAGATAAGTGTTTTATCTATGTTGTGTGTTATATTTATGAGTAAATTGTTGTGCATTCACTCTACACTTAAAAATGATTTATATGTTGTTGTGTCGAGTTATCAAACTGCATTCATGCCGATTTTAGCATGTTGTAGATGCATTTGATTAATGATATTAGATAATGGTTAAATATGTATGTTTTCCCGTAGTTGGTAAACTACAAGATTAATTAGCAAATTTTTTAATTTTTATGAGTATTTTAGCATGTAATGGACCTCAGTTGGGCTGGGGAACATTACATGTATAACCATGGGGCAACACTTTACCTCCTATTTAACATGGTTATAATAGAGATATTAATAACATCACGGGCCATATATCTTTCCAGATTTGTAGCATTTTTAGTCTCTTCCTCTTGACATTACTGTTAAGTTATCATTATTATTATTTTTTTAACAAGAAAAGGGGGATTTTTTTTTGAAATAAAAATGATGTTTGGAAATGTTTGTATAGTACATCTACTCCAAAATTTGTAACTAAACTATAAAAAAACCCCACTGGAGGGCCACTGAAACTACTAATACCAACAATGTTAATATCCCAAACTACTTACATCTAATTTTTTTCCATGTATAGAGTGTAATATATACCTAATATGTGTGTGTGTGTGTGTGTGTGTGTGTGTGTGTGTGAAAAAATGGAACATAATTTCATAAGAAACCTTAACTGATAGGACCACATTGATGCCATTGCTCCATTTATGGTGTTGGGGCATTCAAGTCCAATTGTATTGGAGTTGCTGCCAGTGAGGAAGCTGTGTCAGAATTCGTTGAGGCTTCAATATCAGGTGATGGTTCTAAAACTTGTTGGGGTCCGACTATGACATCTTCTAATTGTTGATGGAGGGTGGTGTAGTCATCCTGCACCTGTGAAATTGTTTGCTTTTGATTCACAGATTCCTCTAACACAATGAGAATTTGGGTTGAGAATCCATTATATCTGATTTGCAGAGTAAGAATTGTGTTCCTGGTGTCTTCTAACTCCTCCTCCGCATGCGTAACTTTTTGGATCCATCTCCATGAATTTTGGGCTGTCATACCTTGCCTCGGTTTCCTACATTCCCTTGGATACACAGTGGGGAACTGAACTGGAAGCGAGACGACCAACACAAAGGCATAGAACAAGAAGGAATCATTCTCACCCAAGCAATAGAGTTGAGCCGCAACGAGATCATGCCTGAAATTAAACACGACCCATGCACGAGCTGCATTTCCATCCCTCACACTCCACCTTCAGTAACCATGACAAGAAGTTATGACATATCTGGAGACACACATAACTGTCCCACATTGCGGAGAATACATTTGCAGAGGCTCAAGATATGACTAATCCCACTGGGTGTTAATATATAGGGCTCGTGGGATTACATGCCAGGCATTCGTCGAGGAGGATGAGACGATGGGTTGACAACTACTAGCATTTAATTTATTTGAATGACCTTGTGATGTGTGATGAGCCCCCCCCTATTTTAAATAAATTTTTTAATTTATGCCCAAGGGAAGCGGACGGGCCTAATCAAACCAAGTGAGAAAAGAACCAAATGCTCCCCCAAGTCAAACAAATTGATGAAACTAGAATGCTCATGGGATGATTTTTGGAGTTTGAATTCCATTGACCAAAAGTACTCCTTCCTGGAGTCTGATGGTTTGATTGGTTTGTCTGTTAGCCTCCCTGTTATTGTCTCTTAACACATGGAAAATATCAATTGTGTCAAAGAGCTGAGATTCTTTATGAATTATGCTTATGATGGCATGAAGATGAATATTCCTTGGAAGAGAGAGGAATCGTGCATGCTTGATTATCAATTTAGAATCACCAACCACCGTGAGGGCAGTAATACCTAGAGCCTTTGCCAACTTCAATACCTGTAACAATGCATAAGCTTTTGCTTGATTATTCGAAGACTAACCAATGCTTCAAGCATAGAAAAAATCCTAATTTCCTCCTGGGTCTTGAAGCACCCCTCCCACACCTGCCACTCGATACTGTTAAGTTACTTTAAACTTCAATAACTCCTTAATAAACATATAAACAAGACAAAGTTAAATTATTTATGCAATGGATGCAACAAATTCACAAACAAAACTACAATGAATTTTCTCAATAATATCAAAGGTATACACCACCTCATGATGCATATTGTGTTACTCATCATTTCAAAATTAATGAAAAGGTTGGACTCCATTTGTACAAGGATCATTTCAAGGATCCTAATTGAAAGCTTAGGGCCCTCAAGAACATACCTTGGAATGAATCTAGTCATTAACATTGAACTTCTCAAGATATACATGCATGCCTTTCTCACTTCTCATTCAATTTGTCAATTATTTGATGTGAACTCTAAGTACTTAGTACCTTCTACAATAAATAACATCATTGACAAAGTATTGAGATAAACTTAGCAATTCATCCTTCCTTTACTTCAAATTAGACCATATTTACACATCATTGACAAAGTATTGAGGTAAACTTAACAATTCATCCTTCCTTTACTCCAAATTAGACCATATTTACAATAATTGAAATGGTAATACAATATCTACACTAGTTAAGATGGTACACTTTGAAGATATAATTTTTACAACTGTACCAATAAGAAATAGAAAGCCATTACTCTTCAAAGGTGTACGAATAATCAATGCTATTGTTAGGCTACTCAAGTGGTTAAAAGGTTATAGAAAGCCTTGGACTTGAATTTGCATATAAACACAAAGGCTAATTCGCTTAAACCTACCGAGGTATCGAAGTGATTATAATGCATGAGAATTTTTGGTTAAGGTCACTATTTATTTCATCAGTTTACGATCCTTTGGCAAATTATTGGGCAAAGTAACCACGAGAGTAATGAATCTCAACTTGCAGAAATGTATTAAATCTATTTTAATCGAAGGCCCTCCAATTTGGCAAGTTTGTCGATGAAGAGCCTTGATGTTGGCAAAGACAACCGTACGCACTATTGAAAAGCTCCATTGGTGGTTGAGGTGTCGTGGGCATTATTACATTGAAGGTTTAAAAACCTAAAGCTTTAAGAGACCGCGAGTTAAATTGGATGAGGTCAACTTTCCATCTTCCACCAAATTTATTAATGCAACACTACTACATCTTAGCCATTAGACCAAAGCTGGAACAATGCATGTCGCACCAATCCCATCAAGCTTTATGGTTTGATTGATGTATGTCGCACCAATCCCCTGACATTCAGCATCTATGATCCATGAACAGAAGAGCATTGGGGAATGGACCTATATTAAATTCACTTCGTTCGGCGATCACCTTACTTAAACTTGTGAAGCAACCCTTCTCAAACAGCCAGCCGAGGTGGTATAAACGACCATGCACCCTAGCATATTTGCAATGGTTCTGTATTGAATCCTGCTATCAGAGAGGTATGCCTTAAGTGCTCATTATAGGACTGGTTTCAGTTAGGATATAAAGCACCGTGTTGCTTAGGGGTTGGAAACAGGTGAAGGGAATTTTGGGTGAGCTGAAAAACTCTGTTCCCAATGGAGATTTCTTTGGCAGGCATTTGGAAGTTCTAGAGGTGGTTTTGGGTTTGGACATATTTAAGAGATTTAGGCCCCTTGTTCAGGGTAGTTGGGAAGGTGGGTCTTGAATAAAAAGGGATACAGTACCTTTATTTGTAGGGTAGTTTGGAGAAGAAGAGGCAATGCCCGAGTTACCTGAGGTAGAAGCAGCCCGGAGAGCAGTGGAGGAGCACTGCTGTGGAAAGAGGATCACGAAGGCAATTATTGGAGATGATGACAAAGTCATAGAAGGGGTATCTCCTGCAGAACTTCAGAAAGCACTTGTTGGTAAGAGGGTTGTTGCAGCACACAGGAAGGGAAAGAACATGTGGCTAGAGCTAGACACGCCACCCTTTCCTTCATTCCAATTCGGTATGCTTGTATCATCCCATTACCTATGTGTTATTTTTTGAAGTCTGTGACAATACCAGTGTTCTCAATTTTTATGTTTAATAGAGGTTAATGCACACGTTCCGGTGTTTTGTATATTTATATGATACTATCCAATAAAAGTTAGTAGATCAAATTCTCTCGAGGCACATACATACCCATTAGACATTAATAACAAAGCCTCCATTTTTTGTGATTTATTAGTAGTCCAGTACACTGTCATTTAGCTTAACGTTTCTAGAACATAGCCGGATAGAATTTGACAAAGTAATTGTTGTTTCTCGTGATCCTTATTAATATT
Organism: Picea engelmannii; assembly: GCA_009831015.1. NCBI lineage: Eukaryota > Viridiplantae > Streptophyta > Pinopsida > Pinales > Pinaceae > Picea > Picea engelmannii. The sequence continues at coordinate 200,653 of ML805408.1, read as the reverse complement.
GGACTTGAATACGTAGCACGGACTATGCCGATATTCAAGAGTGTGATTTTGGACTGGCGAAGGTTGTTTGAACAACAGGATCTTCCCAACTCTCATGTTTATGAAGTCAGTCGGTGTCTTTCTCTCGACAGGAGTTGGTGTCTTTCCGTTGGTAGTTGAAGGTCAATTGAGAGGTTGGGTTGACTAGAAGTGGTTCTAACTAGGGTGATTGGTGCACACATCAAGGCATAAAACATGGAGCTTGAGCACGCCTAAGGTGATCAAAGTAGACTAAGTCTTACTCATTTCAAGGGAGTTAGTTACACCTTTGAGTATACATAGATGATCCTATGAGTTGATCTATCAATGCATTATAATTCTTCATTCAGTAGGTGGAGCTATTCTCATTTGTGCTTCAGTGCTATAATGGTGTCCATTGACTCCAACTCTCTCTCTTTAAATTCTTAATTAATCACTTCTGCAATTCTTTGGTTCTTCAACATGGTATTAGAGCTAGTGGTTTGAGATCTAACTTGCTCTCCACAAGTCGCTTTGGAGGATATCAGTTGTGTATGCGCTCTTGTTTGAGTCAGATCTCCGAAGTAGATTGACTTAGGTTCAGACTGTTAAATATTGAGCTTGATTTAATATGCGGATTATTCTTTAATTTCTTCAAGACTTTGATTCCAACTTAATTCATTTCAACAAAACAGAATCATAACTGAATAGCAATAACCATGTAGATCCATAAGCATGCACTTCAACAACACATATACCCCGGGGAAACCCTATACAGGGAGAAAAACCCCAGAAAACAATCTTCCTTTATTGCAAATAACATGTAAGATCATATACAATAATCCACCATGAAAATACCTGATTGTGACCAGCAAACAATGGAAAAGCTTCGCTGTCCTTTACTGCTGTTATAAACAAGTACTAATACAAAACTTTGCTGTCCTTTTTCTGCTGTTATAAACTAACATTAATACAAAACTTTGCTGTCCTTTTTCTGCTGTTATAAACTAACATTAGTACAAAACTTTGCTGTCCTTTTTCTGCTGTTATAAACCTGACTGTGTGACCAACAAACTGCAAAACAATTCGCTGTCCTTTACTCACTGTGTAGACAGCAGTGCTAGACTCATAGGCTGCCCTCTCTTGTTCACCTGCAAACAGAATCCTTCCCTTCACTCCTGCACTGCATTACAAGTGAACGAGAAAGAGGGGTCGAACTCTGTATATAAAGGGCACAGGAATGAGAGAGGAGTGAACTCGAATTAGGGAGAGAGTACATGTGTTTACAACTTGCCTTTAGACACAACTCAACTCGAATTGTCACTTGACTTGTGACTAGACTTTGCATGATAATTCGCCCTTGAGACTTGGCTTTGCATGACAACTCGACATGCCAACTCAACATGCAACTYGACATTCAACATGCAATATGCAACTCGACATGCAACATGCAACTCGACATTTACAACTTGAGTTTGACAACTCAAATTGGATATGCAATTCGACTTTTACAACTTGAGTTAGGCAACTCGAGTTTCTTTTCATGGTGGATAATGTTACACGTGCCAACGCACTAGATCAATACATTTACATTATTTGCATAAGGAAGATTGTTTGTTTCTAGCTCATAGGAATTGTACATTCAACCTAACTTTTGCTAGATGCCTTGACTTTTGCTCATGACTCACAAGGCTTGACTAGGCTCATAGAGGTTGTACGTTCCCCCTGACTTTTGCATTAGACTTACATCTTGACTTTTGTCTTAGACTTACAAAGCTTCTTCCTTTTCCTTGGCTAGACTCACAAGATCATATAGCATCTCGTTCGTCCTTACTTTTGGTTTGACTCACAGAGGTTGTATGTTCCCCCTGGCTTTTGTCAATACCTCACAAGACTGGTTGATTCTCCAAATCTCCCTGGCTAGCCTTAGGGTGGCCCACATGGCCTCTCATTGGAGAATGACTGTCGATGCTGCCAAATTTAACATAGATTTGTAGATTGTATCATGGTTTGCAGAGTGATTATGAGTTCTAAGCAAGAGCTTGTAGTTTTAAATGGCCATAACTATGGCGTGTGGGCACCATATATGGAAATGCTATTAAAGAGTAAAGCTCTTTGGCAATTTACAAAGACCGTGGTTCCAAACCTCAAGGATGAACATGCCAAGTTCATTATTAATGGGAAAAAGGATGAGGTTGTAGGAGTCATGATGACCTACATCTCCAGTTTGATTCACTTTTGTACAAGCAAGATCTATTGTTTGAATCAAGTCTGGAGAAGTTGAAAAATTTGTTGGATAAGATCAATGAAAGTTAGGTTATGTAGATTGAGAAAGAGTTGATCTCTCTTAGTTGTCTCCCCTTTGATAGGATTGAAGATTGTTTGGCTCATGTGAAGGAGCTATAATTGAAGTTTGGTGAATTTGGGAAGGATTTTTCGAAGAATGGTTGGCTTATAGAATTGATCTTGATGAATTTGAAGACACCCTATGATGTTTTTTGTTCTACTTTTTGTGCTAGTTGGGCTTCTAGAAAAGAAGACTGTAAGGACTATACCTTTGACTCTTTTTGTGGTACTAGTTTGTTAATTAGGGCATAGGAAAAGTTGCTTGATGAGAATAAACTTGAGAATAGGCAACAATCCAATGTTCTCAAGGACAAAGGTTGATAGAACTATAGAGAAAGAGGTTGTGGATACAATTGGGAGAAAGTTCATGGAGGTTACTATGATAAGGATTATGTCGACCAGACTGACAAGAAGAAGCATGATGATAATTAACCATTGACTAAGAAAGGTAAGAAGAAGAAGACGTGGTGGGACATGTATAGAAGACCTATTGGAAGAAGACCATTGATCTCGAGGAAGAGGTAAAAAGGCTTAAAGGTGAGTGGTCAACTAAATCATTGATCAAGTGATTTATAACATCAACCTTTAGAAGGTAAGGGAGAAAGCTATATCTTCTTTGTTAATACTTCTTATGCATTTGCATGCTCATACTTCTAAAATTGAGTGGATAGTTGATTATGGTTGTACCCATCATATGGCTAAAGATGTTTCTCTTTTTTCTTCATTAAATAAGGCTACAAAAGATGAAATATTTGATGCAAATGATTGCATGTATTGTTGCTAGTTGTGGTGGGATTGAATGTCATAATGGTGTGATCACTAATGTGTATTATGTACCAAGTTTGAGTACCAATTTATTGTCTTTAGCCCAACTAACCTACACCGGCAAGGAAATTATGGCTTGATAGGTTTGTTGTGAATGATATTAATAATGACTTTGTTGTTGTTGTTGTTGAGGGCACTCTTGAATCTTGACACTAAAGATAGATTGTATAAGCTATGTGACTTTCCTTGGTAGGATCTAGGACTAACTGCACTCATAGTTAGGATTGACGACTAGAGCTGAATTTGGCATGAGAGACTTGGACATCCGAGTTTTTGAAGTATGAAATTGATGGTCAAGTTTAATATGGTCAATGGACTCCTTAAGGTAGTGCCTCCTAATGTTGTATGCGAAGGGTGTATGCTTGGAAAGTATCACTAGGCTGCATTTGAGATAGTAAATTCTTGGAAAGCAAAGACTCAACTAAAACTTGTCCATATTGACCTTTGTAAAATGAACTAACCATCATTAGCTAGTGCAAGGTATGTTTTGACCTTTGTTGTTGATTTTTCCATGTATACTTGGGTATATTTTTTGAATAATAAGGATTGTGCCTTTGAGAAGTTCAAGGAATTTAGGGCATTGATTGAAAAGCAACATGTTTGACCCATGAAATGTCTAAGACATGACAATGGAGGAGAATATGCAAGTAAGGAATTTGAGAGGTACTTGTTGCAGCATGGCATCTCTTGGCAGAGATTTGTGCCTACACCTTAGCGGAATGGTGTTGCTAAAAGGAAGAATAGAACTTTGGTTGAAATGAAAAGCTATTTGCTTTAGGTCAAAGGTATGCCGACCAGATTTTGGGTAGAGGTTGTTTACTACTAAAATTATCTTCTAAATATGGTTCCTACCAAGGTTGTGTGGGAAATGACTCCTCTTGAGAAATGGAATGGAAGGAAACCCTCAGTTGGACATTTCCAAACATTTGGATGTACAATGTGGGATTATATTCCAGATGATAAGTGGAAAAAATAGGATCCGAAGAGTCATGCTTCTATTATGGTGGGTTACTCTGATGACTCAAAAGCCTACATGTTGTTTGGTCTAGTCAAACATGAAGTTGTTTGCTAGAGGGATGTTGTATACGATGAACAAACTTCATGCGTTGCCTTGCTAAACTCCTATTTTGGCATCTTATGTAGTGATCCATTTGAAATTGTGAGGAATTATGAATTCATTTATCTATATACTGCATTGATCGACATGTCGTCTGAGTAGTCGACCTACATAACTAATCTGACTTGCATAATTGATCCGATTTGTAATCGAATCTCTTCAACGGAGTCAATTACAAGTAATGGCTTACTTTATGATTCGACTATGGTCTCTCATGGTGAATTTATTGCATAACTCCTTCTATAAGAGAATTTATAAGGAAATCTAGCCTTCCTGGGTGGGCCACTAAGACAATTGAAGCTACCGGTGTTGGTACAGGTAATGTAAATGACTTAAGGAAGACTAGAGACAAAAATAGCGATGATGTTGCTTTGATGACACTTGTGCTAGAGGCATGTGATCTTGATACATATGCAGATGCACATGACCGACTTGAATGGGGGGATGCTATGGATGAAGAGCACAATTCCTTGATGAAAAATAAAACTTGGAAATTAGCTTCCCTACCACAAATAAAGAATGTCGTTAAATGTTGATGGATCTACAAGATTAAATTCACATTAGAAGGTGTTGTTGAGAGGTGTAAGGCTTATTTGGTAAGAAAAGGGTTTTCTAAGCAGGAAGGCATTTTGACTACATCGAGACTTTTTCCTTGGTTGTAAAGTTGAATTCTGTTCGTTTTATTCTTTCCCTTGTTGCTCGTTTTGGATGGGAGGTACATCAGGTGGATGTCAAGAGTGCTTTCTTACATGGTGATCTCACCAAGGATATTTATATGGAGCAACCTCCAGGGTTTGAGAAGGATGGTAGTCTTGTGTGTCGACTAAAGAAATTCTTGTACAGTTTGAAACTAGACGCTAGGGTATGGTATAAGAAGATCGATAAGTTCTCTCTCAATTTTGGTTTCAAGCATTGTGAATCTGAATTAAGCATCTATATTTTACATGTGAATCATGATATTTTGATAGTTGTATTATATGTCGATGATTTGGTTATCATTGGTAGTAGCGTTAACTTGATTTTGGGTTTGAAGAAATGGTTGATAGATAAATTTGAAATGATCTACCTTCGTATGTTGTATTTCTTTTTGGGCGTCCAAGTTAGGTGATGAAGATGACATGAAGTCGAATTTAGGTTATGCGTTTCATCTTGGAACTAGGCCCATAGTGTGGTTGTGTAAAAAGTAGAAGTCTATTTCTTTATTGACCACATGGGTTGAATATAGAGGTGCAATAAATGTTAGCATAGAGGTAGTGTGGATTCCCAACTGTTGGGTGAGCTCGGATTTCCTTTAAGGAGTCTACTATAGTGAAGTGACAATCAAAATGCAATACAAGTAGTTGATAACCTTGTTGTTCATAGTAAAATCAAGCCCATGGAGCTTCATGCATATTATTTGATGCAATTGGTACAAGAGAAAGTTATCTCTTGTTTATTGCAAGACAATTATTGATATTGATGATATCTTTATGTAGCCATTGACAAAAACTAAGTATGTGAAACTTTGGACTTGTGATTATGGGGCGATGTGCAAAAATAATTCCACCTCTTGAATCTCTTGAGAGTTGTGCTGATGGGGGGGTGTTAGAGTAGGAGGATCTTCCCAACTTCGATGTTTATGAAGTCAATGGGTGTCTTTTTCTTGACAGTCAAAGGTCTACTGAGAGGTTTGACTGACTAGAAGTGGTCTTGATTAGGTCGATTGGTGTGTAGGTCAAGGCATAAAACCTGGCTCTTGGGCGAGCCTAAAGTGATCAAAGTGGACTAAGTATTCCTCATTTTAAGGGAGTTAGTTACAACTTTGAGTGTATATAGATGATCCTATGGATTGGTCTATCAATACATTATAATTCTTCATTCCATATGTTGAGCTATGCTCACTTGTGTTTCATTGCTATAACGGTGTCTATCGACATTAGATCTTTCTCTTGGAATTCATAGTTAATTGCTTTTGCAACTCCCTGGTTTTCCAACAAATGTTTGGGCTCAAATCAACTTTGCACTTATTGGGCATTGATGTTCTCACAACAACTTAGGAGGTCTATATCAATTGCCTACTAATTTTCAATTTTCACAGTCTATCCACTTACGATTTTACTTAGAGTCACCTTAGTGTTCCAAGACGCTTTTGAAATCACCTCCCCTTCAAAAGGAGTGAATCAAGCATCCCACATGGAGTGCGATAAAGTTTTATTTTATTTTATTTTCGAATGTATTTCATGCTTATAAGTGTCATCAAATGGATTTTATTTATATATGGCACATACTTGTAGGCATTGCCTTGAACGTATCAATTTTGCCAAGAACTAAATGTAATACCTAGTTGCTTCAAATTGTTTGTTTTTTACTTGGAAAAAATAATTTCAATTATTTTTAATTCAAAAGAATTAGAAGCATCCAATGAAGAATTTGTCAATGGCTAGGTTTGGCATCACCAGCCTAGGGCTAGACTTTGCATCAGTAAGGTCAATTGTGGCCCAATTCAACTGGTTACAACTTCCATGACCTTGATGTCTAGAATAGGGAACTCAAAACATGATGAAGAGGCCTTGCAAGGCTAATAGCTACTTAACTCTTATTAATGTCCTAGATCTGTTCTTTTTTTGTAAGCTAGAGGTTAGAGTGCAAAAGTACCACCAATCTTGTCAAAAGTACCCCATCTAGTGCATCGACTCATTTTTTCTGGTTGTCATTTGGATATCTGTAGAACACTTTAGATAGGTCTTCTCATCAATTCATAAACAAACAATGACCACAAGTGAGCACCACATGAGTATCATGTCCATGCAGAGGGCCTATCGTAGTGAAATCATCAAGAAAGGTTGCAAGTACACAATCACATGCCTATAATCGATTAGGTATCTTAGAGGGAAAGGCCTAGAAGCGCTTCTTAATAATGAATATAGAAGAGTCTTCAAGGATTAATAGTCTTCAAACTGTTTACCAATCTCAACAAAATTGCTTGCTTAGGGTGTGTTATCCCTTATTTTGCATGAGGCTTGTTGTAGCACACGTTGTAGGTTGGGCAAAGCCTGACCCAACCACAAAAGCAAGTGCTACAACTTGAGAGTCCTACACCCAATGTCACCTCGATGTAAGTCCCACACTTCAAGGGTGACTAGGTCACTCTAGGGAGGCGATCCTAGTGATCCTAGGGGGTATGGGATGTAGATGAATGGATATGGAAGTGGAGCCCCTAAAGGTCAAGTCTAAGTGGAGTGAGATGTGGGAAGAGATGCCTTGTAAGTCGAGTGATTGTTGCCCCAAAGGTATAATACTTCTCCGGATGATTGTACCTACCAGAGACACAAGAAAATCCAACTTGCAATGATATATGTTAGTGTGGATCAGCAAGTTAAGCTTGCTGTCCCTAATTTGCAGCAGTAGATTACAGTTTATATCAGCAAATAAAGCATTCTAAATCAGCATGTAAAGCATAGGATTATTCATCAATATTATCAATGAGTTAGGCAATCAATTGTAAATGAAATATGACACTTTGAGGCTAAATAAAACAAGCTGTTATAACATGTATATTTCTGCAGAAAATTGCAGCCTCATGGCTGTAGCTTTTAGTCACTTATATTAGAAAATTACACCATCAAAATATGCCAAGAATCAGCCCAAAAGATGCGCACTAGTTAGTAGAGTAAATGAACAAAATTTAGGAGCTAGTCTAGGGTTAGTTTAGGAGTTATGGTTAGTAGTTTATCCAGGTTAGATCAGCCCTAATGGCTGTAGGTTAGGGTTTGTAACAACAAGTAGAGTAGTGGGAGAGAGGGGATGCCCTAGTAGGGGAAGACTCCTCTCAATGAGGCAAACCAACTCCAAGCAAGAGATCTTTCAAAAGATAAAAATTCATGTTTCCCAAGGCAATTATTTTATATCTCCAATGCAAAAAATAGATGACTAGTGCCTTTACTATTGGGTTAATGGAGTCAAATAAATGAACTAGAGATGCTACTTCCTTGGGGGTGTAAATCTTCTTATATCCCAAGGCAAGTATCTCTAGTTAGGGTTTGAGAATGAGAGGTGTAAATCCTCTTACTTTCTTAAACAAACCCTTGCAACATCAATGAACTTTAAGCAATAAATGATGGAGACTAGAGTGGGGGTGTAAATGCTCTTACTTCCCACTTAGCTCCTAGCACAATAATCCTTGACTTGAAAAGATGATAGCATAAGAGTAAAAGACCATACCAAAATCAAGAAAGATTCTAAGATAATCCACCATAAAAGCTAGAAAGCATTCATCCAATGCTAGTGCCTCACTCCTCCATCAACCATTCATCAAGATAGCCATAAACAAATGCACAAGAGACAAAATATGCCAAGTATAGCGAAAATTTCAGATCAAGTCCTCTCACAAGAGGGAGAGTTATGTCCAAATGAGATCTTATGATCTCTTATTTATACAAAATGTCACTAAGGTGACTTATCCACAAATTAAGGGGTAAACTACAACACTAGGGGTCAACAACCCTAATCTTGCCCCCTTTAACAAAGTAATATTAAACAATTCATTTAAAATTCACTTTTGCACATAATAAAACCCTAATTTACATGGACGTCTCCCCTTTTGGGGACGTTTTGCCACTTAGAAGAAGTCGTTGGTCTTGGAGAAGCATGGGTAGGCCTCCAAAGGCCACATGTCAAGCATCTAGGCAATCTCCTCATGGTGAAGACCTCCTTCTCCCCAAAACGTCCATGTGTCAATGAGTGGCTACATCACCCCCAAGCCCTAACCCCCTAGATGATGTCATGCTAAAAAAGGAGACCTTTTGCCTCTCCTAGGCAAAACGTTTGGCATGTGGGGGCTAGGATACATCATCCAAGTTATCTTCAAGGCCTTTCAAGTTTGATCTTCTTCATTCGGCATGTGGGCCCTTGGCATCCAATGTGTGGGCTTGCAGCCCCATGGAAGCCCAAGCTAGGCTTGTTCTCCCAAAATTGTCCACCAACTAGGTCCTGCAAAGACAAATGAGCACGTCGTCCAAGGATCTCAAGTCATAACATCATGATAAGTGAATCCAATCAAAAAATGAGCCACCTAAGCATGTGCATCAAAGATCACTATATCAAACAATTAATTGCTCAAAGACACTATGCAACTTGTCAAGCTTGAATATGGGAGGGTTGACGAGCTGTCCTATTGGGCAGATCTTGCCCTAGGTCAAGGAGAGTTTCCAAGAGATCCCTCTCTAAGCCATGTAAAGTGGATGAAGTGGTTGGGGTCAAAACTTAATGGGCATAGGGCTCATGACATACAAGGGGTTGTAGTGTCTCATTCATGGGTGCCTTTGTAGAGGGTGTGTGGTACCTTTCTCCGCAATGCACTTTTTCCAAGCCCATTATTTTCCATTCTTTTATTCTTTCATAATTTTAAGGAGAGGTTGAAGGTCACTGACTTGGCGTGGTGACCAGATAATGGCAATGTCACCCATAAATACCTAGTGGAAATGAGAAGGCTGGCTCGTGATGAGACCCTTTTTCTCAGCCATGCAACTGAGAGCCATTACCTTGGTTTGGTGACCAGATGATGGCAATGTCATACCACTAGATATTCATGGACGTGATAGGTTGGCTCGTGATGAGACCTCCCATCCTTCAACTAACCTTTTAAGCATTCTTTATTATATTGTGGGTCCCCTTTACTCAAAGATAAGCGTTTCACTACTTTCTTGGGTGATCACCGGGCGAAGCATCTGGAAGGTTCATATAAGGCTTTTATCTTTTACCTAACATCAATCCCTCCGGGTCTTCATCGCCTTCTTCCCATAGAATGAGGGACAACCACTTCTTGGGTCAATACACCCTAAAATCCCAAGAGATAAGGAGATGGAGGGGAATAATGATGGAAAGTGGTAAGTATGGTCGGGAACAATACGATGGCTCTTTAAGGGAGTTCCTAGTAGCAAACCCATCCCCAAGGAAAACCACTTACTAGGGCACAATGTCGACCACCAAGGTGAAGTAGGGCAAAAGACATAATGTCCAAGCATATATCATGAAATCTAGAGCAATCTAAGATACAACATATCCAACTGGCTTAAATATTGAAATGATGCTCACCATAATATTGACATGTACCTCATGGAGCAAGGCCCACTGCCTTTCGGAAGCCAGTTGATGTGGTGGATGCCATCTAGAAATCTGTGACCATCTGTGGTGGTGAGAGGGGTTCCCATCTATGCAAAAGGGTACTGCTGGTCATGTAGTCTCTCGACACTCCATATCTGCAACCTGAGGGCCTCGAGACATAATCTCCTTAGTTATCCACAAAATGGGGATAACAAGGCCTATGCTAGTGAAATTTTTTCACACTTGTGATTTTTATCACAAAGGTAGGTTTACATGTTATTGGCCTAGGAGTTGTGCTTTCACTTGATGAGGTTATTGGTGATATAGTCATGGTATTTGATGATGTTGATACTTTGTTTGTCTTGGTGATTGCTTTTCTTTCATGCTAGTAGACTTGTTTATGGGGCCCCTATGATCATGTGGGTAGTTGATGATACATGTTGATGTATGACTCCCTTGATGGAATGCCCTAGCACTTTGCGGCTAAGTTGACATTGCATTTACATCTTCATTTGGTTGGCATCATCATGGCATAGAGTGCTTGGCATATAACCCCCTCTTTGCATATGGTTTATTACTTTGATGAGTGGGTATGAGCATGGTTAGAGGCTCATTGCTTTAACGCCTTAGCTCTTGTGGATGGTTTTTTTACATATGAGTAAGTTGGTCGCAAGGTAGATCATGGCCATATGTGGAGTGCCCTAGACCTTTTGCTTGGTTTCACACTTGGATGAGGGTTATCTTGAGATATGCTATAATTTCTATCGGAATGCTCCCCTTATTTGGCTCATATGTGGAGGCACATATACACTTGTCATACTCTTATTGCTTCAATTATGAGGGCACCCCCCTCCTTTGATCACTTGGATGGCTTAACACATGTTGTTATGATGGAGTAACTCCTTATTCATGGATCTAACACTTGGACCATGCAAATGGGAACCTTAAGCAAATCACATGGTTATATAGATCAACAATTTATTGGACTAGTGGATGAATGCTATGTTTGAGGAACTCTTCTCGAAAACCCTCCTCATCTATTGCTTTGCTAATGTTCATGCCCCTTATATACTGCTTGGGACCTTCATATTGGGTGGTCATATGGGTGACATGGATTGGGGGTCAAGGTCGAGGGTAGACTGGAGTGATAAGGGAAGAAGGTGCACTAAAAGGTTTTGGGAGACTGGCAAAGTCTACCTATGGATGCATGCCCAGATTTTCCTTTGCCTAGAGTTTGACTTGGGATGTGCACTCTGTGCCCAAAATCTTAGGATGTGTGTTCCTATTTTGTTGTGCCCATATTCTACTTTGGGATGCATGCCTAGATTTCCCTATGCCCAAAATATGCCTTGGGATATGTGTCCTAGGGTTTTGATGGCATTAGGGTTTGATGGAAACTTGGGTTATTGGTGATGATTTGGCATGACCATGACAAAGGAGACATACCTTTTCCATTGCTTCGCTTCTAGATGATGCCACATGGCCTTTGGAGGCCCTCTCTTACCCCAAGAAGGCTTGACGTCAATGTTGATGTTTTGGTAGTTGCAGGAGGAACTTTCCTCTAGACAACCTTTCTTAGAAGAGAAGATGATTCTGAAAGTCCAGGAAGACCATTGAACGATGGAAGAATACGCCAAAAGAGAAGTCGGCCCACAAGGAAAAGAATAAAGTGAAATTAAGATCCCCAAAGAAGAATTTGGCCTAGCTAGGTGACTTGAAGACTATAAATAAGGGAGATGTCTAGCTCATTTGGACACACACACTCACTCACTCACTCATTGAAGAAGGAAGTGCAAGTCTAAGGAGGAGAAGAAGACGTAGTCTGAGGTTCTTGGTTATTCTTGGTGATGGTTTTCTCTTGTGCTCTATCTCTCTAAGGAGGTGCGCTCTAGTTGTATGGTGGTGCTACTGCAGTTGGTAGCACTAGCTTATGCGCTAGCCTAGTGCTAGGGTTTCTTTCTTGTCTGTTGCTCTTGAGAGTTGGTGTATGGTTGGACTATTGTGGACAAAATCTATCTAAGAAAGGTTGGTTGGGTTTTTCCCCCATTTGGGGTTATCCCAGGATAAATATCTTTTGTTCTTTTGTCTCTTGTTTATGCTACTATTATATTTCAGTACATGATATATTTGTTAATCTTAAAGAAGAAAAAGAACATTGGTAACTCTACTACTCTATAAATTAAGAAAATCTAACATGGAATCAGAGTTGGTTACCTTCAGAAAAGTTTGACCATTGGAAGGAAGATCGTTTGCAATAGTACCTTGCCGCTACACTAGAATACTTTGTCAAGCTCGTTGAGCACTAGTTCCAAGGCGTTGGGACTATTTTCACCACAGAGCAGTTTGGCCTAACGCACCCCTTGCAACACTCTGGTTGCATTTTCGTGAAAAATCAGAAGTTTGAAATTTATCAGATCTATGGTTTCTACCGATGAAAATGTCAACCTGTATGAGAGTTGAAGATAGATTAGATGGAGCAGATAACTTTAGATCCTGGAAGCATAGAGTTCTTCTCATTCTAGAAGAGAATAAGCTATTGGATCATGTCAAGTAGGTACTTTCAGAACCTGAAGATGAAGAAGCCAAAGCAAAGTTCAGGAAGAATGAAGTCAAGGCCAAGAGGATCTTGACAGACTCAATAAAAGACCATCTGATACCTAATGTATCAGAACTGGAGTCACTGAAGGAAATGTTTGATGCCCTAACCAGACTTTATGAAAGTAAGAATACTAGTCAGAAGCTTACTCTAAGGCATCAACTCAGAAACGTGACAATGAACAAGTCAGAAACAGTCGCCGATTATTTTATGAGGATTTCGCAGATCAAGGAACAGTTAGCAGCCATTGGAGACCCAATAGATGACGTTGAACTTATGACGACTACACTCGAAGGATTTCCTTCCTCTTGGGATCCATTCTTTCAAGGTATTTGCGCTAGAAGCAAATTGCCTAAGTTTAACAATTTATGGTTAGATTGTACCCAAGAGGAATCCAGATTAATATCCAAGTCACATAAGACAAATGATGATGAAAATCAAGCCCTTGTTGCTCAAGTGAGGAAAAGGAAAGAAAGGGAAGAAGGCAGTCCGAAGAAGCCAAAGAAACCACGCTACAAGAAGGATGCGTCAAGGATCAGATGCTGCAACTGCAAGAAGATGGGACATTATGTCGCACAATGTCCTCTTAGACATGAAAAGGGAAAGAAGAAGCACCATGCACATGCAACAAACGCTGAAGAGCACAAGTCAAAGGATGAAGAATTTGTATTTGTCTCAGCACTATTAGGAACTATCACTCAAGGGAGTGATACTTGGCTTATAGATAGCGGTGCTTCCAAGCACATGATCGGATTCATAAATTCTCTTTCAAGCTTAACAGAAAAGAGTTCGTCCCTTCAAGTGGAGCTAGGGGATGATTCCAGACATGCAGTCAAAGGCTTTGGAGAAGCCTCCCTACAACTTGACTAAGGAAACCCTCTTTAAATTAAAGATATTTTGTTTGTACAAGGCTTGAAGAAGAATCTACTTTCCATCTCTGCTTTAGAAGATAAAGGTTTTAGGGTAGCTTTTGTGGATGGCCAAGTCCTTCTATGGTCCAAGAATTCAAGCATAGATAAAGCCAAGTTGTGATTGGTGTCTGAGAGGGAGGATTGTATAAATTGAAGGGACACCAAGAACAAGCCCTTGTACATAACAATGTGAGCTCTAGTGAGCTATGGCACCGAAGACTTGCTCACATAAACTATAGAGCGCTACTAGTATTGAGCAAGATGGTTACAAGTCTACTAGACATTCAGGTAGAACAACATGGAGCATGCAAAGGTTGCACACTTGTCAAGAATGTCAAGGGAAGCTTTATTAGCAGTGACAGCAGGTCCAAGGGGATCTTGGACATCATACATTCCGATGTATGTAGACAGATGATGATGCCATCGTTAGGAAACTTTGTATACTATGTCTTATTCATAGATGACTATTCTAGAAAGACATGGATCTACTTCTTGAAAGCGAAAGATGAAGTCTTCAACAAATTTCAGGAATTCCAGGCTTTAGTTGAAAATCTTTCAGAAAGGAAGATTAAAGTCTTGAGATTTGATAATGGAGGTGAGTACACTTCAAAAGAGTTTAAAGAATTTTGCAGAGAAGCAGGAATTAAGAGGGAGCTAACATCTCCCTACAACCACCCCCAACAGAATGGGGTTACGGAAAGAAAGGACAGGTCCATTGTAGAAGTAGCTAAAGCAATGATCCATGACTAGGGTTTACCCATGCATTTATGGGTAGAAACATCCAATACAGCCGTCTATGTTCAGAATAGAAGTCCTCACAAGATATTTGGGAACAAGACACCTGAAGAGGTTTTCACTGGAAAGAAACCAGAAGTCAGTCACTTGAGGATTTTTGGTTGTCCAATATTTATACATGTTCCAAAGGAAAAGAGAACGAAGTTGGAACCTTCAAGAAAGAAGGATACCTTCGTTGGATACAGTGAGACTTCGAAGGCTTACAGAATATACATTTCCGGACACAGACAGATTGAGATCAGCCGGGGTGTAACGTTTGTTCAAGAGGAATCCTTTAGAAGATCAAGGGAGTCTCACATGGATGAGGACTGGGAGGAACAGGATGCTCCAAGGGATGCAATCATGGTAGACTCTACATCAGAGGAACCCATTTCAAAAGTTCAAAATGAGATGGTAGAGTTAGAGAGACCTATAGATCCACCCAGAGAAGCTGTAGTCACTAATAAGAGACCAACTTGGCTTCGGAACACCTTGCAGGAAGCTGAAGGACATCCCAAAGGCTCTTTTAGAGAGAGCAAGAGACGACACAAGTTTTCCAGCTATGTGGCGCTCATGAGCAGAATCATGGATTCAAAACCTTCCACCTTTGAAGAAGTTGCTAAGAAGCAGGAATGGAAGGAATGCCATGATGAAGGATTATCAGTCCATCATGAAGAATGATGCGTGGGAAGTGGTTCAGAGACCTGAAGGGAAGTCAGTAGTGACTTCCAAGTGGATCTACAAGATCAAGTATACTGCAGACAACAACATAGAGAAGTACAAAGCGAGATTTGTGGCTAGAGGTTTCTCCCAAAAAGAGGGAGAAGACTACGATGAAACGTTTGCTCTAGTAGCAAAGTACACTTCCATCAAATCGATTATTGCGATTGCTTCCGCAATGGGATGGAAATTACTCCAGATGGATGTCAAGACTGCTTTCTTGAATGGTGTGATTGAGGAAGAAGTGTACATAGAGTAATCACAAGGGTTTGTGATTCATGGGAAGGAGTCCCATGTGTGCAAACTGAAGAAATCTTTATACAGATTAAAGTAGGCACCCGGGGCATGGTATGTCAGGATAGATAGCTACCTGATGAGCTTGGGGTTTACCAAGAGTGATGTAGATCCCAACCTTTACTACAAGGTTGAGAATGGTTGCCCGATGATCTTGGATCTATATGTGGATGACCTGTTTCTAACAAGAGATGAGAAGCTCATAGTTGGGTGCAAGAGGGAGCTCATTTAAGAGTTCGAGATGAAGGATCTAGGTCTGATGCATTATTTCTTGGGATTAGAGGTGTGGCAGAGACCAGATGAGATTTTCCTTAGCCAAGGAAAATATACTGTTGAGATCTTGTAGAGATTCGGGATGATGGACCTCTCCCCCCTCTTCATGCCACTTATTCTTAGAAAGAGATATTAAGGAGGCCATTTGGGTGATGAGCAACAACAAAGCAACAGATGAGGAAGGGTTCCAGCCAGAGTTCTTCAAGCATGGTCTCCGTGCTCTGGTTAGTTATTTGGATGATCTCTTCAACCATGTAGTTCGTACATGCTTTCCCTCAACATGGTCACATCACATCATCCACTTGATTCATAATCCGGTTCCAACACAGATCCCAACAACTATAGGACAATCATGGTGGGCCACACATTCTCGAAGCTGTATGCTACAGTTCTCCATATGAATCTCTCTAGTGACCTTGAGCAGAGACACACCTCAGAGCTAGGGGACCGACATGTTTTCGACTGGCTCACTAGACTATCGATCACATCTTCACCCTTCGGGCCATCATTGAGGAGGCACAACACCGCTCTTCGAAAGTCTACTGTTGTTTTGTAGATTTCCGGAAAGCTTTTGATTTTGTCCTGAGGGAAGCCCTATTCCAGAGGCTTAGAGATATTGGCATCTCCATGACCCTGTTGACAACCATCATGCGCCTATATGAGTCCGTTCTTGGTCAACTCCGCACAGCTCATGGGATGTTCGACTACATTTGAAGTATTGTTGGAGTTAAATAGGGTTGCCCACTGTCACCCACGTTGTTTGAGATTTATATTGATGAGCTGGAGACCTTCCTTCATGAGCACATCTAGGACAACGATGTATGTATCCTTCACTAGGTCATGATATCTATCCTACTTTTTGCTGACGATGTGGTCCTCCTCTCCTCATCTCCAGAAGGATTACAGAGACAGTTGGATGCCTTATCCCTGTTTTTTGCGACCTCCGATAGTTGACGGTCAACCTAGGTAAAACCGAGGTTATGATTTTCAATGGGTTGAAGAAAACTTCAAACTTTCACTTCCTTTTCAGAGGGGAGGAGATTGAGATTACCAACACCTATACTTATGTGGGGGTGCAATTCTCAGGTTCTCGTTTCAGTCTTCGTCCAACCCTCCAGTTTCGGATCAACAAAGGATATGGATATTTAGCCCTTCTAGCGAGACATTGTTTTCGACACCATTTTCAGGACATTTCGTCCAAGATGAACCTCATGGACACCCTAATCCGACTCATTGTTCTATACGGTTTAGAGATTTGGGGACCATCTTTACTCGAGTCGGATTGGGCTTCATCAGAGAGAGTCCGGATTCTTCTTCTCTGTCACATCATTAGATGCAAGCAAACAATACCTCAACACATCATCCCTATGGAGTTTGGAGCTCAGCCCTTTTGGCTTGAGACAATGTTCAGATTGCTCTCCTTTTTGCATCGTATCCGGAGCTTTGGAGACTCTACAAAAGGCAAGGACCGGTACCCGTACTTGGCCTATTGTTCTTTAGAGGCTATTGCCCTTTCTAGTCCTCCGGGTCGGGCCAGAGGTTGGTTCGCAGGACTTTTAGGTCTCCTAGCATCAATGGGCATCCGGTTAGATCTTCTCCCTCCATTTAAATATTCCTTAGATGCCCCTGGTCACCTTCTACCTACCAAACATGAGCTGAACAAGATCATCAGGGATGACATTTACAGGCAGTTTATCCAGATCACTTGGGTCAACCCTTAGGGAGGGTTGCGCCCAAAGATGGCCTTCTACGTTGAGTACTTTTTGGAGCTGAGAGACAGGCTCATTATTCGACCCTAGTATACACTTCATCACTGGATGCATGCCCTTCACATTCCATTCAGTCAGTTCAGAGTGGGTTCTCATAGACTTCAAGTAGAGATAGACCACCATATTGATAGATCATATAGAATTTGCCAGGTATGCCATTTACATGAGGTGGAGACCGAGGTGCACTTTATTTTTCGATGCCTCGTCTACTACGAGATCAGAGGGAGGTTCCATTGCTTGTACAAAGAATCTCAGACCTTCACTAGCTTTTTCAGATATCCCGATGAAATATGTTTGGCCCTATATATACAGGAGGCTCTCAGGTTCCAAGCACATACTCTTTAGCCTCCCATCAGACCCGATTCTACACAGAGGATCACTTCATTTTTCACAGTGCTACCTTAAGGAAGGGGCACCAAGCGATCGAACGACATCAACGTTAGCTTTTTAGCTCGGGAGGTACTCTGCAAGTTTTGTCTTGTATGCAGATGTTACCTTATGTTGACACTACTAGGCACTTAACTTTGTAATGGGTTTTTATAAAGTTGTAAAGTGGTTCTTTTATTAAAGTGACTTTTTACTAAAGTGTACCTTCTAATTTTAAAGTGACTTTATTTCATAAAGTGCACTTATGTAATAAAGTGAAATGTACTTCAATACTTTAAGTGATTTATTTTGGAGGGAATGAATCATGGCCCTTGATCTTGCAAAGGCAAGATTAGATCTTGGCCTTTGGATTTAGGGTTGGGGAAGGTGAAAAGACACTTTGGAGGGAAAATGTCATTTTCATATTTATAAAAGAATGCATTGGGTAGTGTGCAAGACACATTGAGAGGAGCAAGAGAGATTTCTGAGTAAGCTTGAGAGAGGAAAGAGGGCAACAAGGAGGGCACATTTTCCAAGAGAGCTAGGGCACAAATCCCAAGGAGGAATTTCTGTTTGAGTGTTGAGTTGATTTTTTGTTGTTGGAGGCCATACTATACGGATCCGTATAGTTCGTACAACAAGAGGAAGAGGGCACAGAAATAGAGGCAGACTAGGCACGATTTTTGAGGCTGTTTTTGCTGTTGTTTGGTCGTACATAATAGTCTGTACAACAGGCTATTTGCATGAATTTCGAGGTGCAAAATTTTTGGGTGGGCTGTACAGACTTGGCACATAAATTGAGGCAGAAAGTTTGGGACAATTTTTGGGTGCTGTAAGTGGTTTTTCTCTTGGCTGGAAATGTGTTATTGCTGCTGTTATGTACTTTCCTGAAGCTGGATAATAGAATCTCTATCTCTCATTGGGTTTCCCCACATTGGGGTTTTCCCTGGCATTTGCCTAAATTTCTATGTTATTCATGGGTGATTGAATGTTGTTCATTGTGGTTATTTCTGCTGCATATTACTTAGTAATGTGTATTTCTGCTTATGGAAATTTCTGAATGTGGGTTTTAGACATTTCAGAGTTCATGCAAGACAATTATCTCTAGGTTGCTAAGTGTATGATAGAATATTAGCTTGCTGATTTTTGTCATTAAAATTTACATGGTATTAGAGCTTGGGCTATGAGTGACAGCGAAAAATAAGATTTTGGGCAAGGTTGAAGGGGGAAAATTTATGATTGTTTTCCTTGAGCTGTGAAGGGAATTTGGCTGCATGTATTAGATTTGAGGATCGGTTGGATGGCATTTCCAACCATTTGCAGTGGAAGGTCCGGATGTCAGCCGTTCTCAAGGAGAACAAGATTTGGAACTATGTCAATTTTGTTGTTGTGGCTCCCACAGCAGATTCTGTTGCTTTGGATTTGCATGAGGTCAAGGAGGCCAAAGCTCAGAGGATTATCCTAGATGGGGTGAAGGATCACCTTATCCCATACTTGGCTGAGAAGAAGACAACCAAAGAGATGTGGGATGCACTTAAGAACTTATTTGAGGCAAAGAATGAGAACCAGAAGATGGCCTTGAAGGCTAAGTTGCATGATACGAAGATGGGTAAGGAGGAGAGTGTTTCTTCTTATCTTGCTCGGGTAGCTCAAGTGAAAGATGAGTTGGCAGCAGTTGGAGAGGTCATATCGGATTCAGAGTTGGTGAGGATAGCCTTGAAAGGCTTCACCAAAGAATGGGAAGTCTTCGTGAAGTGTGTGGTGGGTCGTGAGCATCTTCCGGATTGGAGCAGACCGTGGGACGATTTCACTTAGGAGGAGATCCGGGAAGGATCTCAAAGTAGTGGACAGAAGACAAATGGAGCTTATGAGAATGTTGCTCTTACTGCAAAGAGCAAGAAGAAAGGAAGTTTCGAGAGGGACTTGAGTAAAGTCAGATGTTACTGTTGTAACTAGTTGGGGCACCTTGCTTCTCATTGTCCTGAGAGGAAGAAGAGAAGAAGAAGGAACCAGAGGGGCCTGAGATAGTTGCTGCAATAGCCATGGAGGACTTTTCTTCCAAGTATATGACAGGGAATTTTCTTTGGTTACCCTAGTTTCTTGTGTCGGTAGTGGAGGATTTGGGGGCGATATTAGATGGATTGTGGATAGTGGAGTCTCTTGCCACATGACGGGAATCTAGCGAGTATTCCTAACTATCATAGAGACAAGTCCCAATCGACAGGTGGTAAATGAAGGTGGTATGGTGCGAGCTGTACGTGGAGTTGGGAGGGTTAGATTCCCACTTGAGTATGGAGGATTCTTGGAGCTTGATGGAGTTCTCTTTGTTCCAGGGTTGAGGGTTAACTTTCTCTCAGTCTCAGCCTTGGAGGAAGTAGGATATTGTACATTGTTCAAGAGGGAACATGTCTTTATTTACAAGGGGGGAGCGAACCCGATGGAATTGNTGGAGCTTGATGGAGTTCTCTTTGTTCCAGGGTTGAGGGTTAACTTTCTCTCAGTCTCAGCCTTGGAGGAAGTAGGATATTGTACATTGTTCAAGAGGGAACATGTCTTTATTTACAAGGGGGGAGCGAACCCGATGGAATTGTGAAACACACCCACGGTGGGGCGTAAATTTTTTTGCTTTTTTTAATGGACAGATTCTCCATCCAGGATTTCTAATTTGGAAGTCTGGGACTCAGCCCGACCCTCCGGTCAGGATTCTCTGGTTCTCTAAGTCAAATGAGAATTTGAGACCTTGATAGTCTCACCTCTTAATCAAACAAAGGCCCTTTCGGCCTCTGGTGCAGGTCTTATGATACCCGCGACCTTTTCCTTCGTGCTTCAGCGAAGTCTCGGCGTTGGCGTTAGCCCCTTTTCTCTTGGCGACCATTGCATATGACCGCGAGTTACGACCCAACACCAATTACGCAATTGCGGGTGCGACCAAGAGTGGTTTGGAACCAAATTGCTTTTCGGCCCATAATTCACCACGAGCCACCACGTGTCCTTTTGTCAATACCGTGGTCTCGATTGCGGCCCGCCCTCAACTTTTTAAAGTTCGAACACCTTTTGTCCCCGCAATGCGACGTGACCATTGATCTCACAATCTTGACGGTACTTCTGAACTGACGGCTCATATCTGTCCCTTTCGAACCTGCAGATCAGATCTGACCCTTTCAAATCAACGGACATGATTTGTTTCACGATTCGGGTTTTCAGAGTTTTCAACTCTCAAATCTTCTACTTTTCTCTGTATGACAATCTTCCGAAATGGAAGATCTGCTGACGCTTGTCCCTTTAGATGTGCGGCTACGATCTTCTCCCCGAGATCAACCTTCGGGAGTTTCAATTCTCAAACTCTCATTTATTCTGGAGTGATTTCTCCGAAATGGCAGATCGTTTGCCACGCGTCATCCCAATCCAACGGTTTTGCTTCCGCTTAGAGACTTTGGCCCTTTCAACCAGATCAACGGTCCTTTTGCTCCCTTCTTGTTCAAGGATCGATATCTCCTTCGGGTCTCTGGACTTCTGAGATCTCAAATCTCAAACTTCACTTCCCCTCGAAGTAAGCGGATTCTTGCCGCGTGTCCCACTTGAATCAGATGGTTGAGGCTTGCTTCGGGTCTTTACCCGAAATCTACAGATTTGTGCCACCTGTCCTCTTGATCTGATGGCTGTGAATTACGTCGGGACTCTACCCGGAATCCACCGATCTATGCCATGTCTCTTCTGGGTCAGACGGTCCAGATTCACCTCGAACGATCCGACGCTTGAGATTTACTTCGGATGATCGGACGGTTGAGATTTACTTCGACTCTCTGGCTCTTCCGACTTCGGGAGTCTCAAATCTCAACTGAAAACTCTCGAACAGATTTCTCCAAAGTCCACGATTCGTCGCCACGTGTCCCTCTAGATCTGGTGGTCCAGATTGACTTCAGGTCTTCGGGGTTCGAGAATCTCAATTCTCAACTGAAACCCCTGTGCGATTCACCCGGAGCTCGTGATCTACTAACGCGTGTCCTCTCTAAATCAATGACCCTCGTCTCCGTAGGGACTTCGGCCTTCGGAGATCTTAGATCTCAGTTTTCCTCACTCTTTGTTTCTCCCGAAACGGTTTTACTCGGAGTCCACGATTTGATGACATGTGTCCTCCCGCAGATCGACAGTTCCCGGTTGCTTCGGCTGTTCAGGGTTCGACAATTTCAAACTCTTCTTCTTCGCCTTCTCTCGGAGTGCTTCCACCCGGAGTTCACGCTCTGTCGCCACGCGCACTTCTAGCGATCGACTGTCACGGTTTACTTCGAGATTTCGGCGTTCGGGAGTTTCTACCTTTCCACACTCACCTTCTCCCGAGAGGCTTTCACCCGGAGTTCATGATCTATCGACGTGTGTCTCCCACGAATCGACGACTATAGATCACTACGGGGCTTCGCGCTTCGGGAATCTCAACGTGATCACCAACACAAACCTCCTGAGTGTAATCCTCCCAGAGTGTCAGATCTCCGGACACGCATCCCCTACTATCAACGGTCAGGATGAACTCCGACACTTCGACCTTTGGGAGTTCTCGCTTCACACAATCCATTTTCCTCTGGATCACTAAACCTCCGAAGCGAAGGATCTGGTGCCACGTGTCTCCTGGCACCAACGGCTAGGATGGACTTCGGGACTTTGGGAGGTTGAATCACTCCTCGATTGAAATCTCCCGGAGTTGGTCAGCGCCGGACTGATTACCTCATAGATCTGACGGTCGGGATGGCTCCCGAGCATCCTTAGATCTAAGGTCCAGATTAACTTCGGGACTACGGGGATTTTTACTTCCCTTACGACGAACTTTCTCAATTCGACGAACTTGCGAAGTTTGAAGGACTCAAGGGGTTGACTCCTACACTCCTTCTCGTATCCAACAGTCACAACGGACCTTGGCTCTTCCTGAACAGTTCTCGTTCATTCATCTTCCGAACAAAGGAACCTTCCCTTTCGATACTTCAAACTCGCTATTCTTCCTGAGCTTTGTTGGCTCTGAAAGGCTTAAGAGCTTTGCGCTCTTTCTCTTGAATGTAACGCTTGGAAGAATTCTTCCGTGCACCCCTTACGCTCATTCCTTAATCTCTAGAACTTGAGTGGTTCTCGGTCTCTGCTTGCCTCGTAGAGAGCTTGTGCATACGTGCACTATCTCTCCTGAGCTTTAGCAGACTCCTTCCTCCAAGGGACTCAGAACGACGAGGAGGGTCGACATGCATACATGAAACTGTGCTCAAGGTCGACAAACTCATAGTTCGTGGCTCTAGCTTAAGCCACCACAAGGCGCAAGCATTTACGAGTATAAAACATGTCCAATCCATATAATTGCTTACTTGCCTAATTACACAATCAAGCAGACGCAAAAAGGGATATAGTA
>ML805408.1:68555-79603 GCA_009831015.1 Picea engelmannii | reverse complement strand
CTGCGTGGGTATATAAACGAGCCCTCATTCTCAATTGTAAATCATCTTATCTATTCATATTTTATACATTATTCCTACATGGATTATTGTGTTATATTCCAAGTATTTTGGATAATTCTTGTGCGAGCGAACCTTGTTCGTCTCATTTGGTATCAGAGCAAATCTGATTCTGGCCTTTGGCCACGCTATTACTAGAGCCATTCTGACCTGGCTTTTGGCCACATAAATTGTCAGAGTTTCTTTGATTCAGGTTTTTGACCAAGACTTGGCCCTTGGCCATTTAAAGTTAATAATTCCGCTGCATATTCGATAAGAAACAAAAAAATAAAAAATCAAATTCCATTGAAGAAAAAAAAAAGTTTATTTCACATAACATCACTGTTGTAAACCCAATCTAGAATTAATCTTGAATTACATTGTTATTTGAAATCTGGAATCCAATAGTATCTACGATATATGACCACCATCCAAATCGTGGGCATTATTGAAGTTGCCAAAAGGAAGATTCAAACCAAAAAACCGGAAGAAAAGCTTGTAAAGACAACCACCATTTTAAGAAGCCGCAGTTCAAGAAAATCGTAGTTTCTATCATTAACTTGTAAATACAGTTGATTCCAAAAACAGTTGCTGTAAGTTGAGTACCAGTGAAACAAGAGATCATCGTCTAAAGAAGCAATGGTAGTCACCTTACCTATCTGCCCAGTGCAAGGTATCATCAATTGAATGTAGGTTATCGAGAGCCACCAAGAGGACTGTCATTAGTGAGATGATTCATCCTTGCTATAATTGAGTCCATTAGAGAGGATTCAACCCCATTGCAATCGAGGGGACGATATTATTAAGCAGAAATCCGATGGTCGCAAGCACTAACCCGAGAGCACAAACGAAAGGTCGCAACCGGTCGAAGCGCATCAGTTCAAGTTAAAACAAATTAAGGGTTAAAGTCAATGTTTAAAGGGTAATACAGATTGCTTCACGCCAATCATTAATCGACCATTAACCTACATGGAAATGTTCTCACTCTAAGATAATTCTTAGCGCAAAGTCCAAGGCTTTGGTCTGAAAGTTATGAAGTGATAGACGACTTTGACATATATAATATCTAAGTTATAGGGTTTCCTTATGAAAGTCATATACTCTATTTACATAATATAAGCGCTGAGATATAAAGTGACTAATGGTTTCTGTGCAAAATAAAAGACAATAAAACTTAAAAAAGTGGTTCACATTTTAAGTTTTATAAGGATATTCATTCGATTAATTATATTATATGAGGTGGGAACATACAAGAAAAACTTGTTTTAATTCACCAATATACTAATTGTGGAGATCGCTATATTAAAGGATTACGAAAGTCTTTTTTTTCAAAAACTTACCTTATTATATTGAAAAGTAAAAAGGTAATCATATATGATAAAAAAACATCAATAAAAGGGGTAAATTATAAAATAAAGGTGAAGTATATGCTATAAGGGTGAAGGATAAGAAAAAGTTAAAGAAAATATATTATTATATTTTAAAGTCAGAGCTTATTATTATTGAGTGGGGATAAAAGCTATTAAAAGGGAGAAAATAATAAAAATAAGGAAATAAAGTTCTTATATATATATATATATATATATATATATATATATATATATATATATAAGTAACTATAGGAACATACAAAGGGTCATAAGAAGTATAAAGAATAAAGTGATATTCCAAAAAGTAAAGTGGAATTTATTATATACAATAAGATACAAGGAGAAAAGTTATGGTGTTCCATTCTTAAGTTCATTTGTGAAAAGTTATTAAAAGAGATATATTGGAAGGTGTAATAATAAAGAGAAAAGGGTATTTAATAGAAGATATTTATTTATAAAGTGAAAGAAGTACAAGGAAAAGGAATTTTTCTAAAAAGGATTGAAGAAACATTTAAAAATCATTTATTATGGAAGAATATCAAGATAATTCAGAAATACAATCACGAATATTGGAAGGAGAACTAAGACATTATAAAGCGAGCAATAAAAAATTATAGTTTGAAATTGAGAAGGAAAAATATTTTAATGGGTTAACACAGAAATCTAATCGTTACTTCAAAGAGCATATTCGGGAACTCATTGCACAAAATGAAGAACTAAAGACCGAAAGACAAAAAAATGGACCAAGACTTACTAGAACGAGATGAAGAAATATTACGATTAAAAAATCATAATCAAAATTTACTAGTTAAAATYAGAAAGTTAAAAGACAAGAAGCAAGGGAATACAAATTCAGAACAAGAAAATCAAGGTCTCAAGGAGAAATCAACTRAAAAGGAGGAAGAAATCTCCTGCCTAAGGAACCTTAACCAGAAGTTACTTGAACAAATTAAAATCTTAAAGGACGAAAGAAGGGAGAATCTAGAATCAGAAAAAGACAATAGGTCAAAAAATAAGGAAGAACTTTTACGATTAAGACGACATAATCAAGATTTATTAACTCAGATTAAAAATTTGAAGCATGATAAGAAGACTTTACAAGAAAAGCTAGATCGCAAAACATCATTAGTTGATAAGGAAACAATGACAGACCCAATCACCCTTGCAACTCAAAAGGAGGCAAATCCAATTGATGTAAAGAAGTTTTCAAATGTCGAGATACAAACAAGCTGGAGATATGAAGAAAATTCAATTCCAAAAGTTAATCAAGAAAAAGCTACAAGTATACAAAGTAAAGATCAAGTTGCGAGGATGCCTTATCGACATCCTAATCACAAAAATCGATACTTTAGCGAATCAATGTATCAATAGAAACAAATAACCGCTATGTCAAAGAATATTACTTCCACTACAAGTGAGGGTCAAAATAGAAGCGATCATGGGAGTAGAAATGTATCAAGTTCTTTCCAAGAACCCTATAAAAACCCAAATCTGCAGAAGATCGAATTAGGATGGGCAGACTCCTTTACAATTCGACAGTTCTACTCAGCGCTTAGAAGATCCTATCGTCTTAGGTCCTCAAYGATTACTAACTCAATAATGAAGAAGCATGAGACAATAATTACAAGCTAGAGCAAGAGATAMGTCTTCCATAACGTATGCTTTGAGGACAAAGCATTTTTAAGGGGAAGGCAATGTTATGAACATAAATATACATATAAATAGACATTCATAACATAATAATTAATTAATAAATAATAACTATTAATAATGAAAKGACATGTCTCAAATGACATGACTATTGGTTAAGGGCACTCTTGTGTGGGTATATAAACGAGCCCTCATTCTCAATTGTAAATCATCTTATCTATTCATATTTTATACATTATTCCTACATGGATTATTGTGTTATATTCCAAGTATTTTGGATAATTCTTATGTGAGCGAACCTTGTTCGTCTCAGTTTCACACCCACAAAGAGGATTAAAATATTCTAATTAATAATTGAGTTTAGAAGGGGTGCCTAAACTCACTTATTAGACTCCTATATATAGAGACAGATTGTGACATTTGATCATATTGTTGAAGTGTGGGCAACTGTAAAGGATATTCTCTTTATGCCTGAGTAAGTCGGCCTAACCGCCCTGACTAAGTCAACCTAACAGCCCTAAGTAGGTCGGCCTTAACCACCCTAAGTAGGTCGACCCTAACCTAAGGTTGGTCCTAACCTAACATAAGGTCGACCCTAACCTAAGGTTGGTCCTAACCTAACATAAGGTCGACCCTAACCTAAAGTCGGCCCTAACCTACCTAAGGTCGGCCCTAACCAAGGGTGGCCTAACCTATATAAATAGGAGGGGAGGCGCCCCTCATTATATACATCACACACATTTGAGGCAGGGCAACTCAGGTTTGAGGCAACAACTAGGAGGCCGAATCTGAGGCAGATTGAGGCCAAGTCTAAGGAAAAAGTTCGGCATGTTCTGAGGCCAAAACAACAGCAGGGCCGAGTCCTTTCTAAGACATCTTCTGAGGTAGATTTATGGTAGATCTAGGGCAGATCTTTGGCACGTTTTTGAGACAATGAAGAGCCTATTTCTGAGGTCAAGTTTGGGTAGGATGTGTAGCATTTGCTGGCTAGAGGAGAGGGTAGACCTGTAGCGGATTAGAAGACAGAGAAAGGTGCAGTCCTGAAGTCATATTGGGTGCAAATCCGACTTCTCTTATGGAGACAGGTCCGAGCTCAGTTAAAGGACAACAACAAGTGTTTTGGTCTTGTGGTTTATCTCTCTCTCTCTCTGTCAAAGAGAGCATTGTATTGACATTGTACTTGAGTGACTAATATATATATCACAAGAAGTTTTGCTGGGTTTTCTTCCCCATGAGGGTTTCCCAAGATAAATACTTGTGGACACGGTGAATGTCTTTCTTCAAAGGTTAAAGAACACTACTGTTAACTGTTGATAACTACTATTATCGGTTTAAGCTCAAATTTTAACACACATTGCATAATGGAGTTATCATAAGTGAGAGTGCACTTGTGCTAGGAGCTTGGAAATTTCAGCAAGGGAAATTTTGGAATTGTGGCAAATTTGGCCTAGGGTTTGAAGGAGATTTGTCTGTTTCTGTTCTCAGCTAAGGAAGGCATCTTTCCAG
Source organism: Picea engelmannii (assembly GCA_009831015.1). Classification (NCBI taxonomy): domain Eukaryota; kingdom Viridiplantae; phylum Streptophyta; class Pinopsida; order Pinales; family Pinaceae; genus Picea; species Picea engelmannii. Next base: position 75,041 of record ML805408.1, on the reverse strand, counting down.
CCTAGAGAGGCACATGTCTGAGAGAGAGGAGGAGAAACAATGCACGTGTGAGAGAAAACCTAGCCGCACGTGTGAGAAGGTGCAATATGGACAAGCCGTACTGTATGGACAAAACCACACGTGTGAGGTGACAGGCAACAGGTCCGCACGTGTGAGAGTGATTGATAGCTCGCATGTGTGAGATTTTTGGCAGGTACAACAGTCTGTAATGCTGACGTCAACAAAGGTACATGTGGCAACAATAGATTTGCAGGTAGAGGTGATTTCTAGAATTTTGTCGAGGTTTGATTTTTTGCTGATTTTTGTGTTTTGAAGAAGACAAGGTTGTCTCTAGATTTGGTCAAATTGTGTTGACTGAGAGGGTTGGTTTTGCCCTGATATTTTTTGAATTTGACAAGGTTTATAGAACAAAAAATTGTGTCTCTGTTGTGTTGATGATTCATCTGTGATCTTTTGTGTTTCCGCTACATATAATTTCAGTCAATAATTTTCAGTGTAAAATTGTTCAATGATAACAGCTAGAGTTTTACTGTTAGATCACTAGGAAGCAATTTTCAGATCTGAAAATTAGTCACATAGAATTTCATGTCAAAATTGACATGGTATAAGAGCTTAGGATCTAAAGAGAAGGGGATCATCTTGAAACATGTTTTTAGCTACAACACTAGAGGAGTGTTGTTCTTGTTTTCGGCTGGTCACCATGGTGAACACATTGAAGCTTGAGGACAAATTGGAAGGGGCAACCAACTTTCGTGCTTGGAAGGCATGGGTTCTCCTCTTGTTGGAAGAAATTGACCTCAAGGAGTATGTTGAGAATGTGATTGTAGCTCCTATTGATCTGCATGAATTGGCAACCCGCAAGAAGGAAGTGAAGGCCAAGTGGGTGTTGCTAGAGTCCGTGAAGGACCATTTGATTCCTCACATTGTTGAGAAGACATCTGCCAAAGACATGTATGATGCTTTGGTAGGTCTGTACCAGAATGTGAATACCGTCAGGAAGTTGCATTTGAAGCACCAGCTTCAGGTTGTCAAGATGTCTAGTGAGGACATGGTTGTGAACTATCTTATGAAGATTACACAGATTAGAGATCAGCTTGTGGCCATTGGTGATAAGGTGGAGGATGCTAAGTTGGTCAATGTAGCATTGAGAGGTCTTCCCAGGTCTTGGGAACCATTTATGCAGGGGATCTGTGCACGAGAGAAGTTGCCAGACTTTGATAGACTATGGACAGATTGTATCTAGGAGGAGACTCAGTTAGTGTCGAGGGATGATATAGATGGTGTTGTAAAGAGAAACAACGATGAGAATCAGGTCCTTGTAGCTTGCATGAGGAAGGGAAGAAGAGTTCTCTAGGCAGAAGAGGTTCGCTAGGGAGAAGGGCTTCTCCTGAGAGAGAAGTATCTCCAGAGCCGAGACGAAAGAAGGATCTTAGTAAGATCAGATGTTTTGAGTGTCATGAGCCGCTGGGCCTATCGCTTTGGCCTGAAAATAATGAATAAGAAGAAGACCCCAATCAATCTCTCTCATTACTGAACCAACATCCCTCATCTCAAATGAGAATGTCTACATTTCACCACCTGACTCCACCCAATTGATTCCTATCCCAGACTCAAAGATCTATGTATGTGTGAGATGAACAAGTTATTATGTTAGTTAGTGATGCCAGCCAGCAAGCACTCGCCTATTATCCATACATGGTTTCCATATATATACGGTATGGTGGGACACCTTAGATAGGCATGCTTCTCTTATTCCCACCTCTCCGGAAAACATTGAATGAATCACGCTTTTTCGAAATCACTTTGATTATTTAATACTTGAACGATTATTAATTAATACGTGCGGGGACAACTTGCTTAAGTAAGAATGAACATGGTTTACAGGAATAGTTTTCGAGGGGCCCACCTTAAACGAAAGCATATGAATATGGTTGGTTCGGTCTGGGGAACCTTCATAAACCCTAATGCCTAACTAAGGACAAGGGAGGGGGGTGAGCCTTCAAACCTTCATTCGAATGCAACAATCCAATGCTTCAATTTAGTTGCTCTGTATCCGGCTTACATATCTGACCCTTGTTCTGGTCTTTTTGTTTAGTGAAAGTGGCGAAACAGACTTCTCAATCTACCTAGATATGGGTAGGCATTTGGTGATCGGGGTAAATATCTAGTTCATGCACCACCGGACCGAACTTGCCCACACAATCGTACCCAACTTCACAACCGTCACAATTGTAAGCACTTTATGACTCAGAAGAATGAAGATTTGGTGCATTGGAAGAATAGGGATTGGGTGGACGATACTAAAGATATCTCTGATTGAGTAGCTTGTGGAAATGAATTCTTTGATTCAATTCAATCTTTTCTCAAAAACTAAATGCTTTTTGTACCTCATCACCGCTGCAAACGTCCCATTCCTCTACTAATTAATACTCGTTCAAGACTGCCATTGCTGGAAATAGGGATTTGTTTCTTTCTGGGTTTTGCAACCCCTATAGGACGGGAATGAACCTGCCTTTACTTCGGAGGAACTAGAGTCTAGAACTACAGAAAAGAGAAGGCAATAGATTCGTTGGCTGGCAATCAATAAATATTAGATAGCTTAGAGGATTCATCTACCTCCACTCGAAGGTATGCGTGCGACAATATGGTCACTATGCTTCACAGTGTCCACACCGAAGGGGAAGGGGAAGAAGGCAACATGCATCAACAAAAAAGGTTGATGGGGTTGTAGATAGGTTCCAGATGGAGAACTTGTTGGTCTCCGCCCTTTCAGGTATAGTTTCTGGTAGGGGGACTTGGTTGGTGGATAGCGAAGCATCTTCCCATATGACAAGTGCTAGAGAGTTATTTGACACTTTCACAGAGATTGGCTCAAACTTGTGTGCGGAGCTTGGCACGGGAGCCAAGCATGTAGTACGAGGATCTGGTACAATATCATTCTTATTGGAGTCGGGAGAGGTGTTGAGGGTGTCGAATGTGTTATGGGTGCCAGAGCTCACGAGGAATGTCCTCTCAGTCTTATAGATCAAGAGGAAGGGCTATCATGTAATATTTCGTAATATTTCAGGATGGACAAGTGTTTATATGCCCAGACGATCTAGCTTGAGATCAACGATGGTTCTTGGAGTTAGGGAGGGCAACCTTTATAGGCTGAGGGGCCAGCCTATGCATGCTTTGGCCAATAGGAGGAGAGAGACAGATGAGGAGCAGGTGGCTCCACCAATGGTGAGGCAGGTGGCCCCACTAGTAGCACAAAGGGAGTAGGTAGCTCCATCTGTGATGAGGCAGGTGGCCCCACTAGTAGCACAAAGGGAGTAGGTAGCTCCATCTGTGATGAGGCAGGTAGCCCCATCAATAGTGCTGGCTCAGAAGGAGCCAGAGCTCAAAGGGAGCCAATCCTTAGGAAACAGTAGGGAGGAGTAGCCTCCCAAGACAGTGCATAAGAGATTAGACTTTAGAGGAGGTCAACAGGTTTATAGGGAGCATATGGCTCCATAGATTGTACAAATTTAGAGGGAGTCAGGTTTCAAAGGGGGCATGCAGACTCAAAGGGAGCCCGATCTCAGAGAGAGTTAGTTGGCTCAGAGAGAGAGTTAGTTGGCTCAGAGGGAGAGTCAGCCATTTAGAGGGAGTTCCCCCTCAGGTTCAGGTGGGAGAGAGGCATCTTCCAGTACTGACAGGTAGGTGTCATGGGTTGAGGACGCCAAACAGGAGGTTCAAAGGCAAGAGGCTTCTAAGAGATGTGTGCCTTCTATGGAGGATCCAATTGTTTCAACATGTTTTGCTACAGTGATAGAGGAGGCAAACAGTGAGGAAGACATGAGAGTAGCATTTGCTTTAGTCACAGAGGAAGAAATCAATGAGGCAGATTGGACTGTAGGATTTTCTTCAGTGACCGAGGATGCAGCCAGTCAGGAGGACTGTAGAGCAGGATCGGCTTCGGTCATAAAGGGAGCAGCTAGTCAGGAGGATTGGAGTGCAACTGTGGTAGAGGAGACAAAGGTACATCCAATTAATGCTGGATGGGATACCTCCCTCGCTAAGAGGGAGTGTTGATGATATTGTAGCTTCGATAGGTATTCCCACAAGAGGCCTAGGTGCCAGGCATGTGGGAATTTCTGTTGGAACTAGATTAGCCTTTCGTTTCAGTGAAATGGGCCTAGAAATGAGGCTAGGGCCTCATGAGCAAGTTGATGCGCTTTGTGGGCTTGTGAAGGGGTTTCACACCCACAAAGAGGATTAAAATATTCTAATTAATTGTTGAGTTTAGAAGGGGTGCCTAAACTCACTCATTAGACTCCTATATAAAGGAGAGAGAGATTGTGGCATTTGATCATATTTGCATAATGGAGTTAGCATAAGTGAGAGTGCACTTGTGCTAGGAGCTTGGAAATTTCAGCAAGGGAAATTCTGTAATTGCGGCAAATCTGTCCTAAGGTTTGAAGATGATTTTCTGCTTCTGTTCTTTTAGCGAAGGAAGGCATCTTTCCAGCCAAGAGAGGCACATGTGTGAGGGAGAGGAGGAGAAACAATGCACGTGTGAGGGTGGGCCGCACATGTGAGCAGGTATAGTACGAACATGCTGTACTGTACGGACCAAACCGCACGTGTGAGGTGACAACATCAAGTCTGCAGGTGTGAGGGTGATTGACAACTCGCACGTGCAGGATTTTTGGCAGGTACAGTAGTCCGTACTGCTGATGTCAACAATCGTACGACTGACGTCAACAAAGGTATAGGTGGCAACAACAGATTGCAAGCAGAGGTGATTTCCTAAATTTTGTTGAGGTTTGTTTTTTTGCTGATTTTTTTGTTTCGAGGACAAGGTTGTCTCCAGATTTGGTCAAATTGTGTTCATTGGGAGCGTTGCTTTTTTGTAGAAAACTGAGGTCCTATGAGACTGCTCAAACAACTCTGTCCTTGGCCTGTTATGAGCTCTAAGTTTCAATCTCCAAAACTGTCCTTTGCTGCGTTTTAGAACAACAAACAGTCAAGATACTTTTCTGCCCATAAGTTTTATGGTTAAGTGTTCTTTGAGGTGTCCTTGCAAGTGTTTTTGTAACCCAATGTTAGCACATGCATTATAACTCAAAACAAGTAATATTCCTCTACTCTTTACAACTCTGAAATGCTGATCTAAACTCTAAGCATGCATAAAAATAGGACATAGGTATTTTTGGTCAACATGACCCTGGATAAAACCCCCCCGGGGAAAACCAGTTTGGAATGGAAGTGTATATAAGTGGTGTCTAAAGCATGAGATTCAACAAGTAATATGATATGATGGAACCTGTATACAAAGCAAGCTCGTCTCGAGTCTTGCCAAAGGAACTGTTATCGCACGGTTTGTAGGAAGGGTTCAGGCAGCTTGAATCAAGGCTTAAAACCGGCGTAACAGGAGCTTTCCCACCCACTGTCACCTCGATGGGGAGCTCTTTCTATTTAGGATGGCTAGTCCAAGGGAGACATCCCTATGTAATCTGGGTTATGGAAGGGCTAAAGGGGTAATGGCTTAGAATAAAGGTTTCCCTCACAGATTACTGCCAATGATGAGATAGTCAAAGAAGATATTGTTTCACTGGATGGCACCTGTTTGCGAGACAAAACAAATAAAACTAGAAATGTGCTTGCAGTGGGTTAGTACTTCATAATATCAATGACTATCCTCAAATATACATATGAGCAATGATTAGATATAATTATTGACGACGTCAATGATTATTAAACAAAGATAAATAGCTTATATCACTTCTTCAATAAGTACACCAAGAGATAAGAGCATTCAATGTGCAAAATCAGATCTTTATTATATCACAATGCTACAAATATCAAATCTGCTCATAATCAATAATATTGCTGCGTCATAAATATTGTTGCTGCTATAGGATGACGTCAGCTTAGTTTTAGGTCAAAAAGAAGACAATGAGTGAAACGTTTCAGCAATTGAACTTATGAAGGTAATCTACAACTCAAAGTCTATCAATCAAGGTGAAAGATATCACAACGTTGCAAGCCAAACATGAGACCAAAACAAGTGTGACGTCACTCATATAACCTCTGTTGCAGGGTTAGGGTTAGCTAGCCAAGAAATGGACGTTTTAACCAATTCAACCAATGAAAATTATTGAAACCTCTATGGCTATGATAAGATGACTAGGCCGCACTTTTCTATCCAAGCACAAGTTTAAAATCAGCAAGACGTCATCTCATTAGGGTTAGTTCAAGTCGCTAGGGTTAGACGCTAGGTTAGTTAGGGTTTCAATTTAAAAGTGTTTTGAAAGAGATTTGAAACATAAACAAGCTCAAGACTACTTCTAGACTAGTGCCTTGGGTTAATGGAGTTAATTGAAGTGAGACTAATGGTTTAGGAAAAACTTAAACTTAAGGACAAGAGAGTTAGGGTTTGATGGTGTTGCTATGGCAAGGCCACCAAACCAAAACCCTAAGAAGAAAAGGCTTACTTAGGTGTAGCTAAGGCTAGGCCTA
>ML805408.1:32296-44185 GCA_009831015.1 Picea engelmannii | reverse complement strand
AACTTGTTGTTGCAGCCTCACTTCTAGCAGATGGAACACTAGCTGACCCTGTTGAAAATGAAGGAGGAGGGACAACATTAGTGGGAAAATCCCTCCCTTTCTTTTTCCCTCTTCCAGCTGCCCTTGATGATTGAGCCATGACTACTGTAGCAAAGTTATTAGATTGCTGCTGTAGAAAATATCTTGAAGAATGGTGGACAAATCCACTTGCTTGGCACTTGGAATCCCTTCTCACACTTTACCAAAGCCTTTTGCTGCTCTCTAACCTTTCTTGCTACTCCAACCTGTTTGCAAAATGAGAGAAAAACAACTTTAAAATCGTTTTTGAGGGCCCACGGGCTTCCTTTCTGTGGGACACGTGTCAGAATTTCGGGGCACGGTTTTGAGTGGTGTCGGACACGTTTTATGTACATGTCACGTGTTCAGGACACGGACTTCACACATATTGGACACGTGTCCCAACGAATCGTGTCGGATTCGTTGGACACGCGACACAGAGGGGGGTAGGGACGAATCTTGTTACATAGGGGATGACATACTTATCCAGAGAATCTATGTCCCACCATGGTATGACAAGGTAAGGAATAAAATTTGTGACTGTTACAAAGCTTTTTTAGATTCCACCTAGTGTTCAACACAGTTATGGCTAAGTTAAAGCTATCGCACCATGTCCAAACAAGAAACCATACATGAAACCACAATGAAATAATTGAAATGATGCAACCAAATTAGAGTACCAAGTCATGAAGTGTAGAGCACTCATTGTATGTGCATCAATCTAAGGCCTGAATGTGCAAGCTGTAGTACTGTTGAATGATCGAAGATGAAGTTGGCTAGCAAGCCCATGGTGAGCCCAAGACATGATGTAGGAAAGGTTGGAGGAAATCATGGAATTTGAGATATGGCTGATCAAGAGGGAATACTTCAGATCAGATGTGAGCTTGAATGTGCCACTGGAAGAGTGGCTTTGGAAGGGTATTAGTTTCCCAAATGTGATCAAGGTTTTCTGATGTTAGATGAGGGGGCAACAACTGGTTCCTGTTACCGTCTAATCCACACCTCAAGTCTGCTAATGTTTTATGATTCTCAGATTTGATAGTTATTTCTTTATGATTAATAACAAGATTCACTTTCATACATCAACTACCATAGAATAACTATACAATCTGAGAATCTCAACTATAACAATGCAGTGAAAATAACAAGATCTAGAGATATTAACCATGCACGGTAGACACAAGAACACAACACACGAACACAAGAGTTTATCCTGGGAAACCCAACCTTGGGAGAAAACCCAACAACCTTTCTATAGAAGAATTCAGTCCAAGATATTACCCGTACATCACCATCATTAACTGAAATACCATACAGATAAGATCCTCCCCAAGGCTAGCATCACCAAGACCTAGCGCCTTAGTGAGATGACCAAGAATAACCAAGCAAGAGCTTCTCCAAGTGTGGCGCACTCTCCAAGAAAACCAGAAATAGCGAAATTACAAAAAACTACAGATGCAACTGCCTTGTGCGCATTGCAAAAGGAGTTGTCTAACTATACAAATGAAATGAGCTAGTCCTATATTTATACTAATCTGGGTGCCAGTCTGGGGCCAACTTCTTATTTCTGGGTCTTCAATTTCTTTTTAATTTCTTGTGGGGCTGACTTCTCTTCCTGGGTATTCAAATTCTTCCTGGGGCTTCTTGTAATGGTATAGATGGGTCTTCTTGTACTTTCTTGTGGAGAATGACTGCCCGAAGTTGCAAATCTCCAACACTCCCTCTCAATGAGGGAGGCATTCTCCATACTTGGATTTCTTCCGTCATAGAAAGGTTATCTTCATGAGCCATGTTGATGTGCCATCTCCGCACATGCATTCCGTCCTGGAATATGCATGTGATAACTGTTGAATTTTAATGCTTAGCTCATGCACGTGTAGTTTATTTCAATTTAGCGTGCACTTGAACCATAAACAATGCAACAATACCATACACAAGTGCTGCAATAACCAAGATCACAAGAAGAATAACCATGCACAAGAACACAAGAGTTTATCCTGGGAAAATCCTTCTCAATCAAGGGAAAAATCCAACAATCCTTTGCTATAGAGTCAAGAGAAGATCCCCCACACCATAAACCCTAGATGCACACAAGAGGGTGCTCTGCAACCTTGAAACTAGCGCCCAAGAGAGATGCGCACTTCAACCGTACAAGTAGGTCTGAAATTTTGAGATGACAAGTGAGTGAGTGAGCTCCACAATGGGGATCTACTCCTATTTATACAAGAACTGACACAACAATAGGTGTGTCTATTGGCACAATAGGGCCGACATCTTCAACTAATAATATAATTAATCTTTACACAATATTAATTATCTTTCACATGGTGGGGACGACTGGTACCCTTCACAACATAAATTAGGGTTACAACAATTCTTACTCTCAGACAATATAGCAATGAATGCACACATCCTCTAGTGCTCAGCCATTAGGGACACGTCCACCTGTGCTAACCCACAGGGACGTCGCACTCAACATATTACTCAATTGAGTCCACAAGAGTACCATCTGGAGAACCATCTCGAGCCAACTCAACTAAGTCCATAGGAGTACAAGGTAGGAGACCATCTCAAGTCATCTCAACTCAGTCCAGAGGAGTACAAGGCAAGAGACCATCTCAAGTCATCTTAACTCAGTCCAGAGGAGTAGACAAGAGACCACACGTCATCACAATTCAGTCCAAAGTCTGACGCATACCCATCACATAGGCACACCCAACACATGGGCTCTCTCACAGATCGTCTCAACTCAATCTAGAGAAGAATGACCCGGAGAATGTCACACGATGCTGCAATCATCAACAATAACATCGTGAGTCCATCTACTCCTCGACAAGAGAAAGACTATAGCTGGGCCATTCACCACTAGCAAGGCCCGTTGGATGAATGAATCATTTACCATTGGTCATATCAGCACTAGCATAGCCCCGTGCATGACCAATCTGGGATAATGTCTGCCCGATGCTATGGGCTATCACTACTAGCAGAGCCCCATAAGTGAATGAATCATTCTCCTTTGGTTTATCAACACTAGCATAGCCCCGTGCATGACCAATCTGGGAGAATGTCTTCCCGATGCTATTGCTTGGAGAACTTAAACAGACCTGGGCCATTCACCACTAGCAAAGCCCCGTGAGTGAATGAATCATTCTCCCTTGGTCATATTAGCACTAGCATAGCTCCGTGCATGACCAATCTGGGAGAATGTCTGCCTGATGCTATTGCCTGGGGAACATCAACATACCTGGGCCATTCACCACTAGCAGAGCCCAGTGAGTGAATGAATCATTCTCCCTTGGTCATATTAGCACTAGCATAGCCTCGTGCATGACCAATCTGGGAGAATGTCTGCCCAACATCAACACTCGTCACTAGCCAAATCAACATGGCTAATCCTTTGTATCATCCTCCTCAGCCAAGTCAGCATGGCCACTCTAAGAGAATAGCTTTGCAATTTGCTCATCTGTGGATAAGTATTGGAGCTTCACTGCTCCCTTCTGTACCATGTCTCGGATGAAGTCCTGCAAGAAGCTTCTGAAGTTGCACCACTTCACGACTTGCGACACTGGCTGTGACATACTTTGTCTCTGCTGTACTGATTGCTAGAAAAGCTTGCTTCCAGCTTATCCAGGAAATCGTAACTGATTCCAAGCTGAAGCAACATCTTGTAATGTCCCCCTCCCATTGACAAGAACAAGGGAGGACCCAGTAGTCTAGTCACCCTTCTAGACTATAGTCCCATGGGTAAAAAAGGGTATGAGGCACTAAAGATCACATAAGGAATTAAAGTTATTTTATTAAAAGTGACTTTCATGAAGAAAAGAAAAGGTTAAGTGACTTAAGTGAAAATGAAATCACAACCTTAGTAAAAATAAAAAAGCTACTTAATTGAGAATTAGATCAACATGTATAAAAGAGAGAGGGGGAGCCTCATTCCTCATGCTTGTCTATTTTCTCATTGAGATCACTTGAGCTATGCAATTTACGTTTTGAGGGTTTTGAGTCAAGAAACCCTAGAGACCAGCAAGGATGTGAAAGATTCCTCCGTTCCTGGTCCAAGCTTGGCCAAGGAGGTGAAAGATCCCTCCCTCACCATTCTATTCAGATACAAGTACTCAACATTCAGTTATTTGGTGTATAGGGCACAAATCTGAGGGTTTTTCCAGTAGTGGGGTGCACTATCAAAAGAAGGGAAGTTCAATTTGCTTCAATGAGTCTAGATCTTCCTTCACACTTTACCCAAGACTCATTACTAGTGCCATAGCGCCCTTTTGCAGCCTTTACATGAGGGTTTCCTATGCTAGATGATTTCTGGTGGCTTGAGTTGAATTTCCGAAGGAGGGGCACAACGTTCATTGAGGAGGCTTAGAGATCTAAGGGAAGACTTTAGGGTTTGGACGTCCATTTGATCCAATCATTCTATTCATCCCATGATCTACATTTTTCCAGTGATTTCAAGGTATTTGGTGGCCATCTTCAAGGGGGTCGAATTATTGAACTTCTTTAGCCAGCCAGAGTGCGTATCAGTTCCAGATCCATTCACACAGAGACACACCAACACAGATCTGAGGGTTTCAACCATAAAAGAAAAGAAATTAATTTTCTACTAAACTTTATTCAGTTGTGGAAGTTTTGAAGGCTATATATCTTCCTATATCTTATCATAATTGTAGATCCATGTATGAAGATCACTTTGTGCATCTATTGACTTGCGTTCACATAGCATATATGTGTTAATGCCTTCAATTTCACAAGCTTAAACAACACATTATAAGCTAATAGCAGTTTCAGCCATATCACTAAATCACCATTAAAAAGTGTCATAAAACTCTCAAAACACTCTAATAATCACCTAAAAGTCTACCTAATCAACTTATATACTTAATACACTATTTAGGGTACCTTAGACCGCCATCTTCACCATCTAAAACGGGGCTTGAGGAAAACAACGGAGGGTAGTGGCAGGGGATTGCCCCATGGCGCACCAGGTGTGTGTCGTCTCCGGGAAGTACTCTTGTTTTGGGTTGACTGGTTCTGCTAGGGTTAGCCTTGTTGCCATACTATCTTGAGCATCCAACAATTATTTGGCAATAGGAGGAGGAGGCTTTGGTAAAAGCTAATTAAAACTTGATAAATCTTAAGAAAGCCTAATAATTAAATCCTGGACCAAACTTAATAGAATACTTGGGGTGTTTAATAATTAAAGAGTGTGGATCATATTTGATAATCTTAACTACTTTTGTGCTAAGTCTTCTAAATCTCCTTAAGTTGTTGTTAATCTTGATGCGTTGATGATATAATGTGTTGATGATGATCCATTGAATATGTGGTGATATGATGTAATGCTCTAGTCTTTTGATATCCTGCACACATAGAAGTCGAACTTGGTTGGCTTGTTGTTGTAAATCTATCATTCTTTAAATTGTAAATCTTGTAAGTGATTGTACATGATATTCTATAATTGGATCTATGCCTTTGTGATTTTGTAAGTAATTTGTAATCTTTTGTAAAGAACCACCCTTGAACATAGTTGACCCCCTTGCCCAATCTTTAGGCACTAGTCTTAGTTGACCTAGGGAGAAGGCTTGCTTTTTCATGCCAACCCTTGCATCTTGCATGGTTGCCTTAGCATCTTAGGATTAGAATCCCCTCTAACCTTAACAAATTAAAATTAACTCCTAGAACCAAACTCTAACACATTTAGTAACTAAGGTCTACCCCTTTGGCTTCCCTAGGAGTAAGCCTAGATGGAAGAGGTTCCGGTCAAAGTGACAGCGTGGGCTGTGAACCTAGGCATTGTGCCTCCAAGGACACACTAAGTTAGCTGAACTTAGCTCACGTTTGCAAATGTGTATAAGGATGACAACAGGGCCCATACAAGGGTCTTTCTGCTTGGTCCCAGACCAAGAACCCTAGTTATCTACTAGGGGCCCTCACAAGGGTCTTTTCAATTTTGCCACAACTTTGAACTGCTTGGTCCCAGACCAAGAACAACAGGAGTGTACTGGGGGCCCTTGTCCACAAGTAGGGTCTTATACCATCCTCCAGGAGAATGGTTCTTGCAGCTGCATTAAATTCAACACTCCCTCTCAGCAAGAGAGGCATTCTCAGCAATACCAAGCTTGTCTTGAAAGTGCACAAACTTTGTTAAGGACAATGACTTGGTCAAAATATCTGTTGTCTATTCTGCTGTCGGAACATATTGAATACTGAGAATGTTTTTCTGTACTATATCTTGAACATAGTGATATCTCATCTCAATGTGTTTTGTCATAAAAACACATGAATCATAAAGAGCTTTACACAACTCTATTTATCTTAGTGAATTACCATGGGTTCCAACTCAGCACTGAACAAATCTGAGAGTAGCTTTCTGAGCCACGCTGCTTCTATACTGGCATCACTTGCAGCAAGGTTTTCTGCCTCTATAGTGCTCTGGGCTATGGAGCTCTGTTTCCTACTGGACCAGGAGAACATAGTTGAACCCAAGCTAAAATAATATCCGAAAGTACTCTTCCGGTCCACTGTACTGCCTATCCAATCTGAATATATATAACCATGAAGCATTACACTTCCACTGAAGTGTATTTAAGCCCATAGGCTATAGTCTCTCAAGCATATCTCAGAAAAAGTTTAACAACAACCATATGAATATGCTTCGGTTCACACATGAACTGGATGAGGGCATTCACTGCATGATAAAAATCTGGTCTAGTATGTATAAGATACATTAAGGACTCAAAAAAGGTCTTCCGGATTTGAAACTGTAGCTTGATCTTGTAGCGTCTTCAGTTTTGGAAATCATCAGTGTGGATATGGACTTACAGTCCAATATGCCAAGTCTGCGGAGCATATCAATTGCGTACTTGCTCTTGTGAGAGAAACATCTCACCTGGATTCTGTCACACCTCTACGCTGAGAACAATAATGCAAAAGACCCAAGTCTTCAACTTCTGCTGAAGAGCTCCCTCTTAATCTGAGCTATTAAAGATTTCCTTTCTTGTAAGGAACAGATCATCCTAAGTTAATAAGATGATTTTGTACAATCTTTATATAAAGATTGGTATCTACAATACTCTTGATGAAGCCAAGACTCTATAGAGAGACTGCCAATACTTCCATACCAAGCATTCAGAGCTTGTTATAATCTATGAGATTCTTTCCCATGGATAACCTCTTGCTCAACTTCACTTTTTAAGAAAAATCAGTCTTAACATCTATCTGGTGAAGTTTTCAAATCAAAGACTGTGACAAGAGAGATAAGGATCCTAATGGAAGTAAGGATCTTGTCATAGATAATCCCTTCTCTTTGAGATATGTTACGAGTCACAAATTTAACCCTAATACTACCATCTGTTGTAGGTCATGGTCTAACTCATATGCAGGCACTGTTCCCTTTGAGTCTCATAAAATGTTTGCCTCCCTGCATGTGCAAACTGGTTCCCTCTAAACCTATAAGACCTTTTGACTCTGATTTGGTGTCATATCTCTTCAAGATGTTCTTAGTGCCAATACCAAGTTTAATATGAAAAGTTGAGTCAGACTTGTTGAGCTTCTTTGCCAAGCTGGGTTTCCAAACTAGGGAGAGAGACGTAGCATACATCAATTTATAATAAGTATGTGTTGAGATCACAGCTTCCTTGGTCATATAACAAAAATACATATGAGATTCTGACAGTATTCCATTGAGACATGGATTCATAAATATGACATGAAGGTAAACATATCTCTCTTGTTGTCATTTGTAGTCACAAGAATGAATGTAAATGGAGTATCCACGAACTTGCTTAGGCTGAAGATATACTTGTACTTTGCAACCTGTTACCAACTCAAGCTATCTAGGACATCTTTTGTGTATGCAGATGTTTGATATAAATCTGTTAGTTCAAGTAATTCCATATCCTTAAGTGGTTATCCTACTTTCCTATGGATAAAACATTATTCATCCATATGCAACCAATACGTCTTAAAGAGTGAGGCCAAAGACTGCATTGTCCAAATTATGTTCTTACAAAAGTCGATCAACACATGTTTTCCTCAAAGCCAAATACCAAAGTCATTTCCAAGTTTCCACCACTCAATGTATTGTGGTTAACTTTAAAGCTCGTGTACTCTTTGTATTACAAAACATATGGATGACCATTAAGTGCATAAGGTGCTGTCATTTACTGAAGTTACACAGTTTCCCATTAAAATTTCTTTACCAGTGATTCTGTCAAAGCCATTGTAATTTACTAAAAGCTTATTAAATGAAAGCTAAGCACATACCAAGCATTAGTAACAGTAACATTATAAAAGCTGAAACCTATCTCTTGTGATCTTCAAGATGATGGTTACATTCCCAAACATTCTGTATCAGATCTTTAACTAACTCGGCCTAGCTCAGAAGTGAGAGAGGGTAAGAGTTATCATTTAATTTTCAGTCAAAAAAGAGAAGAGAAAAGTCTTGAAAATCAATAGATAATCAAGGGCAAACTAGAGGATTTACTAGGAGTCCCCCCATAGAAAACCAAGGATCCACCAGAGATAAAGGACCCTAACTTCCAGATTTTCCTAACAAGGAAACTCTTCCAACCAGCATTCGCAACTCCACCAAAGATCCAAACAGGTTTTCTTTGGCACCCAAACTTGCATCTCACAAGTGTACAAGACAATAAACAAGATAGTCTTTCACTATCCTCTCCACATCAATCAGTCCAAAATAAAATGTGTAATGGACATCTTCTTGTCATAGAGGTAGTCCCAACTGA
Source organism: Picea engelmannii (assembly GCA_009831015.1). NCBI lineage: Eukaryota > Viridiplantae > Streptophyta > Pinopsida > Pinales > Pinaceae > Picea > Picea engelmannii. Next base: position 35,378 of record ML805408.1, on the reverse strand, counting down.
GAGAAGCATGGTGAGGTGTTTAGACTTGGTTAAAGCAGAGGCCTAAACTAAAGAGTCATTTTTCTCGGCTCAAGTAGAGCTTGCCACAATCATTCAGAGCTCACTTGCTAAATAAAAACAGAGATGACAATCTTCAAAACTTTTCAAGTCTGTCAGTGACATAAAGGTTTAGATGTGCAGAAACAGTTTCCAAGTAGTATCTTTTCGCTGGCTAGGATACATGCTAGACGAGGTCTCTACACCAATTCTTTTGAAAGAACAATGCTTAGCACGTGGAGATAGGTATCATCCTTAGACCTTGACTAACAATGCTCAATTAAAATTAGAGAGATTGGACTTTCTTTTATGCTCAATCTGTTCTAGTCATTTTCTAAATGTTAGAATTGAGGGAAATGACAATAATTCAAGTTTCTTTGCAAAGACATAATTGAGCATTAAGCAATTAACTTTTCCCAAGAGGTTTCAGTTCTAGGATGAAAACACTGCTAAGGAGAGTGAAGGTTGACAATAAACCTGTTCCAAGTCTTGCTAACTGAGTGTATAATATACACACATATTATAGCATGGATAAGAGATGAAGATATCCAAAAGGAAAGAGTTTCATTATTAAGATTTTCCAAGGGTTTGAAAAACCAGTGGATTCATACTACTGGACCTCATTAAGGATAAAAACAAAGCTAAGACAGCTAGAGACATTTGCTCACCTTGTAGCTTAACATTATGGAAACCCTGTTCTCTTTCTCAAATCCACAAAGGAAGGCATTGCTTACTTCTGATCTGCAAAACAAACTCTAAAAATAGGATTTACGCAGGCTCAAGTCTGCAATTCTTGCGCTCTTTTCATGCCCTAAGCTCTGATACCATGTTAGAAATATGGGAAATAACAAAAAATATACCTTTTCAAAATTTTAGTTTGCTAGATCAGCAAGAACACAGTAACTCTAAACAGATCTGTACTAAAAAACATTTCTGAGTATACACATCAATTAGATCTGAAACAAACTATGTTTCTGAGCATGCATATCAGTTAGATCTGAACCAAATAATATTTATGAGCATGCACAATAATTAGATCTGAAACAAACAATGTTTCTGAGCATGCACATCAATTAGATCTTAACCAAATAATATTTCTGAGCATGCACAATAATTAGATCTGAAACAAACATTGTTTCTGAGCATGCACATCAATTAGATAATATTTCTGAGCATGCACAACAATTAGATCTGAACTAATAGATATAAACCATTTAGAATTTCAAAATAGTAGATCTGAACTAAACAATAGATAAAACTGAAAATACAATTTCAACTTACCTCTGAAGAAGAACTTGACACATAAGTGTAATGATAAGTCTTTGAATATGCTCAGATAAGTCTAGGGCTCATGGATCAACCTCAACGGGTTAGATCTCTTAACAATGAGAATGTAGGATTGATTTGCCACCAAGGAGAAACCTCACACAAAGACCACAAAAACCCCAAGCAGAAAAATTCTGGAAACAAACCCTTGTTCCAGTTCAAACCCTTGTTCCAGTCCAACGTGGTCAATCTGCAAGGAGAAAAATAGGTGACGATTGCCAAAGGTGAAGGGCCAACAATCCAGCAAGAAGGCCGCAGCCCTAAAGGGTTTCAGATTAGCCCAAACAATGGGACGACAACCACTTAGGAGAGGTCTGGCGAAAACTTTAACACACAGCAAACCCTTGGCAACAATGAAAGGGACGAGAAACTCTTGGCAACAGTAAACTTTAACACACAACAAATCTCCACAAGACTTCTGGCAGCAACAAAATTACCCTCCACTCAACAATAAAGGAACAAGCAAACAACAAGGAAAGGACGCCGTAATTGCATGTCCAGGGGAGGCCGCACCAACAGTCAAAGGGAGGCCGAAGCAACAGTAGAGCCTCGGAGAAAAGCGCCATACTTGAAGAGAAGAGAGTGTGAGTGTAAGGAAAAAATGAGGGGAGAGGTTTCTATATATAGTTTTTAGGCTAGGGTTAGGTTAAAAAAATATATTTAATAAAATGACATTAAATTAATATAAATATTAATTTAATATGTCACATTTAAATATTAATTTAATATTCTTATTAAGCCCTAAAACAAAATTACAAGCCCCCACTCAAACCCAAACTCAAAACCAAAGGGGTGAAGAACAATGAAGGGGTTAGGAGAGACAGGCAGGTTTTCTTAGTGGCAACACATGTCCATATGATTCTCAAGGTAACCAATTAACTTTATCATCACTGCATAAGGGGTACATCCCACAATGTGGTCATGCTCATCTTCATAATCTCTCCTAGGTCCCGTAGACCATACTGAGAGAGAGGAAGAGGATCACACACCAACACTTCTTAGTATTACATCAAGATCTAACTGATCAAAGACCAGGTTGCCCCAAAACACATCTGGGGTCTTATCCACCAAGGTACACATCCAAGGATCAATCACCAAGGAACACATCCAAGGATCAATCCAAGCTCAGGGCAATGATTCCCTGTAACATATCCAGGGGCCCTAGAATACATCTAGGGTCTTTACTGCTTGGTCCCAAACCAAGAACCCCAGTCATCTACTAGGGGCCCATACAAGGGTCTTATTGCTTGATCCCAGACCAAGAACCCCATTTATCTACTGGGGGCCCTCACAAGGGTCTTTTCAATTTTTCCATGGCTTCTAATTGCTTGGTCACAGACCAAGAACCCCGGGAGTGTACTGGGGGCCCTAGTCCACAAGTAGGGTCTTATGCCATCCTCCAGGAGAATGGCTCTTGTAGATGCATTAAATTCAACATGAAGATATACCTCTCCAAGTGTCTAGCAACCACTTGGACACCCAGCTTGAAGACTCTTCAAGAATCTGCAAGAGATCCCTCCTATGTGCTACAAGAAAATCAATCATCCACACATATATGGTTGAACCTGTTATCCCCGATATCTAGAGATAACTAGGAGATCATGTCTCGAGGCCCACATGGTCCTAGACATGGAGTATCGAGAGCAGGAGCGACTTGAGCATGGCCCTGGAGGGCCCATCTTTCTTCTTCTCAGCCAGCTTTGTCCTGTCAGCAGTACCA
>ML805407.1:400476-434250 GCA_009831015.1 Picea engelmannii | reverse complement strand
TGTAAGCCTGACAAGAATAGAATATTCCGGGAAGTAAGAAGAAACCCTAAAGCATTGGACATTACCCTAGAAGAAAGTTGGCTAATGAAAATAATTAATATTGAGTCTTTAGCCTCCAGAAAGAGAAGTCGAACCAGACAACTAATAAAGAGCAGTATAAATACAAGATGCCAGAGCTCATTTGGACACACACAACTCACAACTGTAGAAATTTACTAAGTGTGCAAGTTTTGAGAGTAGCTGCAACTGCAACTACTGCAACTACTGCAACTTGTATTTTCGATTTTAGGCTTGGACTTTCTCTTGGTTATGATTTGGACTTTCTGCTTGGTACCCTATCTCTAGAGAGTGGTATGCTACCTTGGTTGGCTATTGGGTCTAGGGCTTGCTTTCATAATTGTTCTCTCTGTCAAGGTTAAGGTGCTCGGGGGTGGCTTTAGTCTATCGTTGGGTGACAATATTGCTATATTGTCTATGGTGAAACGAGCACATCTATTTTTCTAACATGTTATGGGCCCACACTATCTTCGGACAGTCTAACTGTTGGAAGATAGATTGGGAGGTTTTACTCAGTTACAATTGCAGTTGCAGTCAAAATTTTGCTGCAACAACGAAACCCTAACCCTCTTGTCAAGGAACCTTAAGTGAAGAGCTTGATTTAATTCTTGGATAGCCTAGTGCGCCCTAGCCTAACACACCTCCTGATACTCTCAGCAAGTCAAGATGTCAAGTTTGAGTTTTTGGTCAAAATCAAAGGTTGACCAAGTCAAAGTCAAAGGTTGACGATGTCAAAGCAGTCATGACTTACTCTATGAAGTCAGAAAACAAGTTAGAAGGGGCTTCTAACTTCAGAGGATGGAAGACAAGGATTGACCTCATCCTTGCCAAGAATAAAAGTTGGATATCGTAAAAGGAAAGATCGTGGAACAACAGTGTGAAGAAGGAAAAGAGAAGGAACCTTAGAATGTTGCAATTATTGAGTAGTTCAAGGACAATGACATCAATGCTATGAGTATCATAGTGGACTCTGTAAAAGACCACTTGATACCCTACATCTCTCATCTTGACTCATCTAAGAAGATGTACGATGCCCTAACTAGTCTCTTCTCAGTTAGAAACATTGGACAAGTAATGAGTCTTAAGAATGAGTTCCATGACATGAAAATGAATGATGATGACAATATAAAATCATACTTTGTAAGAATCTCTCAGTTAAGAGATCAACTACAAGCTATTGAAGAAATCATATCAGAAAAGGAACTGGTAAATATAGTACTCAATGGCCTTCCCAAGACATGGGATGCATTTTCCACAAGCATGAACACAAGAAAGGAGTATCCCACATTTGAAGAACTTTGGACTTGCTGTATCAAGGATTAACACAAAAGAGAAATCCCAAAATAAAAACGAAGATCAAGCCTTCACAACAAAATTCAAGAATTTCAGGAATAAGAAGAAGTTTGGCTTGAGGAAGAAACCAAATCAAGAAAAGGATATGTCAAAGATAAAATGCTTCAACTGTTGAAAATATGGTCACTACATGAACCACTGTCCTGAGTTAAAGAAAATGAAGGAAACATACGAAGCATCGGTTGCCGAAGAAAGGGAACCCTCAAAGAAAGCCAAGCAAGATAAAACATACTTCTTCTTCTGAGTCAAGGTTACAATATTCTTCAAAGTTCTTGTACATACCATGTTTACATAGTTCCTGTACATATCATGTATATCTATTTCTTATTTACATAGTTCCTGTACATATCATGTATATCTATTTCTTAAAAGATAAGATGTTCGAGTGAAACAATAGCTATGGAAGAATAAAAGGATATGGATTGCTATCACGATGACTACAAGTCAAGCAATACACATGAAAAGATGAAGTACGTTGACAATCATTGGTAACAATTCCTGTGGAATCTATTATATAATTAACAACTACCAAATAAGCCGAAATCATAATCAAACCTGCAGAGACCTAGAAGAATTCAAAACAAAAAGAAGTCAACAACCAAGAGGAAATTAGAAAAAGACTTGTGACACTTTGCAAAAGGCAATAAGGATGGAGACAGGAGCGTGGACTCTCTTAGACGGAGGGAGCTGATTACATAATCACAAAAGAAGAGCATGCATGAAGCAAGGATTAGGAGGGAGTTAATCCTAAATGATACGATCCATTTAGGATTATGAAGTATCTGTCCATGTTCCCATTGAAAGTAGCAACGATGATAAGCAACACGTGTTCAATTTGACTCTAGAAAAAGTCTTCTTCGAAAAGAAGCCTGAAAGTATCATTGGTTGTCCATCTACATCCATGATCCTATGATGAAAGGAAGAAGTTGGAATCTTCAGGGCATGGAATCTATAGAAGACTTGATGGACCCATGAGCTAAAGAGAAACATGAGGAAGAACATGCAGATTCCAAGAAAGAAAGAAAAGCCAGAACAACTAGTTATTATACGGAGAATCACAAGACTACAAGCATAGTTTGAACCCACTAGAAGCAATCAAGCAGAATAAATGGAAGTTATGATGAAGAACAATATATGTAAGAAATTGTGAAAAAGAATTATGAATGAAAGCATTGCGAGATTCATAACTAGAGGTTCTTCCAGAAGGAGTAGAAGACTACGATGACAACTTGTTCCTGTAAACCAGATATACCTCTATCTAAGCTATTATATCTCTTGCAATATCCATGGACTGAATTTTACATCAATTGGATGTAAAAGACTGTTCTTCCCAATAGAGCATTTGAGGAAGAAGCTTATGTAGAGCAATTTCAAGGTTTTGAGGTATACTAGAAAGAGACCCATGTATGCAAGTGGACGAAGACCTTGTATGGATTCAAACAACTTGATGCAGAGTATCTCATATACAACAAAAGCGTGGTGAAAACCTTCTAATACAGAAATAGTATATCCGAATGGTTACTCAGAAGCCTGGGATGATGGATTGCTAATCCATGGAAAACTCTCATGATGACAGAAGAAGTGCTACTTGGATATGTTTTAGTTTGAGACTTGCCATGATGTCATGAACCAACAATAAACATAAGTGCCAAATTTCACCATAATATATTGTAATGATCAGAGCTATATAAAGCCTTCGGAGAAAACCAGTGTTCCATGACATACCGAAGTACATTTGAGATCAAGCATTATATTCTCCGTGATGAAGTCGATAAGAGAGAAGTGGTTCTCCAATATATCTCCACATATGAGTAGATAATAGATATTTTGATAAAGCCTCTGTCCAAGATGAAAAGGTTTGCATACTTAAGAAGCAAGCTGGGGCTTGTGGAGACAACTTCCTTATTGAAAAAGGAAAAGATTACTCCTAGATTGGGAGGGAGCACTGATATGTTATTGATTCATGGACAATGATTTTCTAGTTCGAAAAATGGTCCAGATCGGACAATCATTTTCGTAATGAAAATAGTTCGATAGATTACTGATGTACCATAGAGAACGATTCCCCTTGTGGCCAGTGTGGGGAAGTGGTCTAGGACAATCATTGTTCTTGGAAGTCACTTTAAGAAGTGGTCAAGTAGAATGGTTCGCCTCGTCGGGCAGTCATTCCCTAGGGAGGACAATCATTTCCTTAGGAAATGGTCCGAACAATCATTCCCTACGACAAACTCATTCTCTCCAGGTTAAACTATGATTAGTGTCGGAGGAATGACCCAGTTAGGTGAATGGTCCAGGTTCAAGAATCAGGGAATGCATTCCCTAGGGAAGACTCATTCTCTCTAGGTTGCACTATGATTAGTGCTGGAGGAATGGCCCAGTTAGGTGAATGGTCCCAGCTCAGAAACCAGGGACATTTATTCTTCTATGCTTGAGAAGAATAGTCCAGATAGCCCATGGCTGATGTTTTAATTTTTGAGGTAAGATGCTCTTACAGATCTCACAAATGTGAGTGGAAGAATGGCCCAGATGACTCAGTTTATATCATGATATTGTTTTATGCAGGTTGATATCAAATGATATGATCGCTGTGGAGACTGTCTGCCTCTGGACAGTAGCTGTATGCTACTGTGGTGGATGTGTTCCACTGGTTGTGAGTATGTGTCACTAGTTAGTATCCGTGTTCTACTTGGTGTGGTTGTGTACCACTGGATAGTAGTTGTATACTACTATGAATAAACACAATTGTGTTCTATTGGATGACATTGTTCTGATTGCCATGGAGACTATTACTATTGTTGTAAATGATTTCCAGGTAGATGGATAATCAATGTGCTGGTGGACATACATTCTTCCTATGGACAATGGTTAAGGACAATCATTCTTCTAGGATGTATGTCCAGATTAGAAGAATAGTCCTTGTAGCCCATGACGAGGCTTCCAACATCTGATTAGAACAATTGTTCTTCTAGGACATATGTCCAGATGAGAAGAATGATTCTTGTATCACTCTATGGAATGAGTGACTTATTCAACATCATGCCTGATTACACAACTGGAGTATGGCTTCGAGAGATGATGCAGTTGATGCTATCAGATGATACTGATAGTGATGATGGTGCTCGTGATTTGATCATGAGATAGCATGTGTGGCTATGATGATGCTACCGATTGAATGGTATGTTTGTGCTCAAGACCTTTACCTTTAATACCTCCCTAGCTAGGAGGGAGTGTTGATATTATGGTAGCTGCGAGAGGTATTAAACCTCCACGTGTAACCCTGACAAGATTAGAATATTCCAGGAAGCAAGAAGAAACCCTAAAGCATTGGAGATAACCCTAGAAGACAAGTCGGCTAAAGAAAATAATTAATATTGAGTCTTTAGCCTCCAGAAAGAGAAGTCGGCCGAGACAGCTAAGAAAGAGCAGTATAAATATAGGACGCGAGAGCTCATTTGGACACACACAACTCACAACTGCCGAAATTTAGTAAGTGCACAAGTTTGGAGAGTAGTTGCAACTGCAGCTACTGCAGCTTGTTTTTTCGGTTTTAGGTTTGTACTTTCTCTTGGTTATGGTTTGGAATTTCTTCTTGGTACGCTAGCTCTGGAGAGTGCTACGCTACCTTGGTTGGCTATTGGGTTTAGAGTTTTCTTCCAGAATTATTCTCTCTGTTAATGTTAAGGTGCTCGGGGGTGGCTTCGGCCTATGGTTGGGTGACAATATTGCTATATTGCCTATGGTGAAACAAGCACACCTATTTTTCTAACAAATGCACATGTATGGGGGGAGACAGAGTCTATAGGTGTTATCTCCCACATTCTCTAATATCTCGAAAATTCCATATCGTGGAGTTGATCTTCTTACCAGGAACCTGTAGTATTTCCTTGTTTAGCTGTAACCAGACTCTATATGCCACTTTGAATGATTTTTTGGTTATGTGTTGATCTTGTCGTGCCTTGTACCTTTCCCATGACTTATTCAATGTATCCCATACTTGCAAATGGATCTGGCTAATCTTTTCGACAAACTTCTCCACTTTCAATGCTTCTCATGTGGTGCCTTCCCTCACTCCTTGCTGTCCATAAAAAACATCAAAGGGCGAAGGTGACAAATACCTAAAACAAGTTTCAAAAGTGGACTTACTAGTAGAAGTGTTGATTGCTCTATTATAAGAGTGTTGAATATAGATAAGATTTTCATCCCATGTCTTTGAATTCTTCTTATTGTAACCCCTCAAAAACTGCACCAAGGTCCTATTGACTACCTCTATCTGCCCATCTGTTTGTGGATGGAATGTTTTAAATCTCTTCAACTTAGTGCCCATCTTCTCCCATAATATAGTCCGAAATGCACTGAGAAATATGGTATCCGTTTTTGAGATGATGCTCCTTGGTATCCCAAAGTGCACCTAGACCTGTTCAAATAACTTATTTGTTGCTTCTTGTCCATTGATGGTCCTTTTACAAGGCACGAGAATGCACATCTTGCTGAACTTGTCAAGTACCACAAATAGATAGTCATGTCCCTTCCTAGTTGTTGGTAACCCTCCCATAAAATCCATGGAAATGCTTTTCCATGGCCGAGTGGGTACATGTAAGGGATGGTATAGACCTTGCTTTTTGTTGTTGGGCTTGTTGGCATAACAAAGTGACAGACTTTTTAATTACTTTTCTAATTTCTCAAAAAGACAACTAAAAATATTGTGCATTTAATTATCAATCCGGGGCTCGTATGGAACTTGCGAGTTACCGTGCACTATATATGCAAGCTACACTCTACTCACCCATTTGTTTGATATGTAGTCGTAGTATTAATAATTACATTTGTGGTCGACAATTCTCAAGCTTTAACAAGTTTCTACAAACTGTTGAAAATAAATCACACTTGCAGGAATTGAAATATCACACTTGCAAGAAAGTAAACACACAGACAAGAGAGTAAATCACTCTTGCTGGAAAGTAAACACACATACATGAAAATAAATGCCACACTTGCAGAAAAATAAGTATGCTGGAAAGGAAATTCACACTAGCTACATGAATTAAGAATATGACTTAACTGTTTCCTAAAGAAACCCCAACTATGTACAGTAAAACTAATTGTATAATTGAAACTCTAAATTACTCTTACAGAAATTGAAATTCATACCATGTTCGCTAAAAATAAATCACACATGATGAAAAGGAAATTGATTAACTACTTACTGGAAAAAAAATTAACTAAGTCCTCAAAATCAGAGCCTAATCCTTGCCAAGATGATCATTGTCATTACTCTTAACAACAATTGCAATCATTGTGTTAAGCATATAATGAAATACAATCCTATGTGAATAATCAATTGCATCACTGAATACATACAATCCCTCCTGAATAATTAACATAAATGAATTGAATCACACAAAGAATTAACAACTCACATAATTAAATCACACAACGAGAAATTAAAGAAAACTACCCAAGCTACACATCACTCTATTCTATTGGAGTGGGCCCTGCCTCCATAGAACATAGTGATGATATTATTCTATATCAACACTTACAACATGAATTGATTAAATTAATAAAGCCAATTAAAAGAAATCAATCTATTACAATTATACAATGAAATGAAATGAAATTAATTAATTAAATCAAACACTACGGAAATTATAAAACTACAATTAAAAAAATGAAATAAAAACTTAATGAATTATTCCATTGTTATTTGAACATTGCTCTGAGAGTCATGGAATAATGGAGAGAGTGCTCTCTTTTATACATAGATTGAATGTAAACTAGAAATAAGAAATATCTAAATAAACCCACTTATGGATTTAATAAATCCATAGTGGTTACAACAATTTGCTAAATAACACATAGTTTCCAACTAATAATTAACAATTAATGAATAATTCCAAGATCTTTTGCTAATAATTAGCAAACAATAGATAACTTCCAAGATCTTTTGCTAACAATTAGCAAATTAAAAATTCCAAGATTCTTGGTTAACCCTTCCAAACTAATATTTTGTCTTGAAATTGCAAAATTATCTTCATATCTTTGATGTTCTTGGACTAATATTATTGTTGCATAAATCCATAAATGAAAAATATGTGACAACATGACTCACGGTTTCGATGGCTCAAGGTTCCTTGGAGGAGTTGAAAGAACGAGAGTTGCAACCACTGTACTTCAGGTGAGTTGCATCACAGGTGGAGTTGCAACAATGAGAGTTGCAACAATTGTACTTCATGCGAGTTGCAACACAAGTGGAGTTGCAACAACTATACTTCAGACAAGTTGCGACACATGTGGAGTTGCAACAATGAGAGTTGTAGCTCATAATAGTTCCCTGACGAGTTGCAACAACTGAAAATGAGTGTTGTAGCAATTGGAATCAAAATATCTCCCGTGGCAACATCACAAGCTGCACAACTTGTCTAACATATCATGTTTGCAAATTAACTCAAAGATAAATGCAAATATGATATTTTTCTAATGTTTAATCATAAATTCATGTAAAGTATTAAATAAATCTAATAGAAACACATTAAGTCTAAATCCCGCATAATAATGGATTGATGCAAAGTCTAGATAAGCAAAAATGGGTTAAAAGTAGGAAAATGTGGTATATGAAGATTCCATTTCTGAAGCCCATCATCTCCCCCTAGTTGAAAATGTTGCATGTTTTCATGCAACCCACAACCAAGCTGCATGGACTTCCATTTTTTCAATGCATTTGCTATTTATCTTGAAATATTTGCTTGCTATTTTTCCGCTGTCATGAGCCTTCCTATAGGCTGCTATAAATGATCCAACAGGAAGAATGTTAATGGTCTTTTACCTCTTTGTTTTTGATAATTTCCCTCATGTCTACAACAGGGTCTTGTGGAGCAACTTTTGAATTCACTATTGGTTCTTTTGTAACAACATAATTTTTTTTTGAGAGCCAACACTGGTTCTTGTGTAGCAGTGTTGGTGTCATTCCTTTCCATATCCAACACTGGTTCTTGTGTGACAATGTTTATGTTGTTTGTGGAATTTGCTGCTTCTGTTGCGATATGTCTGCATGTTTCAAAAGTAGCCTTCAAGGGATTCTTAGCAATTTTGATGGAGTTGTAGAAAATTCAAGGAAATTGACATTCTATGCAAATGACAATTCAAATTGAGGAGATTCTTGGTGGGCATGTTTATCACCTTTTAATGCCTTTATTTACCTAAAATCACAACAAGCTAGTTCACAAATCCCAAGATATAAACAAATAATTTGTTATAGGAGTTGCAACAAATTGTTGTATGAGTAGCAACAACTTATTTAACCATTTTCTCCCAAAGTACAAACTGGGGTTTTTTGAAATTTTGTTAGTAGAGTTTTACTGTTTAATTGCTTCTTCATACCAAAAAACAGAGTCTTTTGATGCATGGATTTCGAGATAAAAGGAATTTGGCTGTAGGTTGTGGTGGCCACTTTCTCGGAAACCATGAACTTGAATTACCTGATTTTTTTTTTGATTGTTTCTTTCATTGGAGTGCTTCTCTCCAAATTTCATGGAAGATGTACATGTTGTGAGATATGCTCAATTCAATTTTTTTACTTTCCAAAAAAATACGAATGAGTAAAAGCATGAAATTACCACAAATTTTTCTTATTCTTGGTAGTTAGCCTGATTCCATTTGTCTTCTTTGAAATTCAATTAAATGCACAAAAACCCCTGCTACCCGAAACTGTGAAAATTGCATGTCCTCATGTAATCAAAATTAGCTACAAACCAATTGTTTGATCAATTCCACACTTGGTCTCTCTGAAAAAATATACTTTCTCTATCAACAATAATTTCAACACCATTGCTCTTGTTGCCCCTCATCCATTGAATATGATCTTTGTGTTGTTGATGTTTTGGTAGGCGTGGGAGGTATTTTCCACCTAGATAACTTTTCTTAGAGAAAAAAAAGATTCCAAGAAGTCAAAGGAAGACCATTGAATAGTTGAAGAACACCCTAGAAAAAAATAAAGTGAAATAGAAGACCATAGAAGATAAGTCGGCCCACAGGAAATAATAAAAAAGTAGAAATATAATTTCCAAGGAGAGAAGTCAGCCCATAGAATTAATAAAGTAAATTTGAAAACCCATAATAAGAAGATGGCCCTAGACAAACGCCCATATTAGTATAAATATAAATCTGGGTCAATTCATTTGCACAACCACAGTTCTCCTTTCTGTAGTGCGCACTAGGCAGTTGTAGTTGTCGCTGTAGCTGCAATTTCACTATTTCTAGTTTCTGGTTCTCTTGGAGAGTGTGCCCCACTTGGGGAAGGATATTCTTGGTTGTTCTTGGTGATCTCTCTCGTGTGCTACCTCTTGAAGAGTTGTGCTAAGTTTGTGTGGCGTTTCCCAGTTGCTTCGTTCTAGTTGAAGTTGCAGTAGCAATTGCAATTGTAGTTGCAGTAACAGTTGCAATTACAGTAGCAGTTGCAATTGCAGTAGCGGTTGTAGTTACAGTAGCAGTTGTAGTAGCATTAGCAGTTGCAGTAGCAGCTGCAATTACTAGTTATCAGTGGCGCCATCTCTGTGGTGCCAGTTCTAGTGATGTGCCTATCTTGGTGCCAACTCTGTGGTGTGCTATCTTGGTGCCAGTTCTAGGTTGCTACTCAGTTGTCTACCCTTTCTAGGGTTTGACAAGAAGAAGATAACTATTTGTTATCAGGGTTTCTTCAGTGTTTGTTTACTCTTGTGAATAAAGCTTGTTCATGGTTGTATTGGAATATTGGAAGGATTCTCTCTAAGAAATTTTGGTTGGGTTTTTCCCCCATTTAGGGTTTTCCCATGATAAATCTTTGTGTCCTCTTGTGCTTGTTTATGTGTTGCTTATATATTTCAGTATATGATTATTGAATGTTAAAAGAAGATAAAAATGCTATGGTAAATCTAATGTTAACGAAACGAATGAAAATCTAACATGGTATCAGAGTAGGTTTCCTTTACAACAATCTAATCGCTGGAAGGAAGATGATGAGATTTTCCACATTGCTGAGATTTGCTGCTGCACATGTAATTTGTCGCTGCCCAATTTTCTTTGTAAAGTTAGTTGAGCACTTGTTATAAATTCGATTGGGACAAACTCCAACACTGATCAACTCTCCCTACTCTAGCGCATCTATTGCACTTCTCATATTGACTTTCCGTCAAAATTGAATTTTTAGGGTTTTTAGGTTTGTTGACATTTTCCTGGACATTGAACCTTCTGATTCAGATTTCTAACTTCTTGTTGATGTAATGTCTCAGATTATAAGACAACGCTAGATGGTGTTCTTGTATATAATATGAGGATGTTTACAGGAGACATATACTTGGAAAAATGACATTTATCCAAGTAGTGATAATAGATCCAGAGGGATCTTAGATCTAGTGCACGCAACAACTAGACTCCAGGTTTGCATATCATGTTTGATATTTTATAGCATATCATGTTTGATATTTTATATTGCTACAACTTAAGTAAGTGTTGTAACTAGAATAACAGTCTATAGAGTGTTGATGATTGCAACTATGTGAGACATTCTCCATCTTACAAACCTATGAGATGAGGATCATTGCAGCTATGTGAGTCTTTCTCTCAGCTTACAAACTTGAGAGAAAGCCCCTAAGAAGGGTACGTGGTTCTCGCTTGAGACAAAGATAGGAACGTAGAGATGACCTCCTTCATTCAGAGAGTTGAGAAGAACTCCAGATGATTATCCAGTGGGAAAGGTGATCTGTTGAGTTAGACGTGCTTGTGGCCGAGCACAAGGTGAAAATGTGAAATCCCAAAGTGCTGAATGCATCATCATGTGAATAGAAATGAAGATGATGTATTAGCCTCCTCTGAGCAACATAGTTGACGAGAAGACTCCAAATGATTCTTTTGCGTGAGACAGTGGGAAAGAAGATCTGTAGAGTGGACGTGTCTGTGGACGAGCACAAGTGAACATGTGAAGATCTAGTTCTTCTGTATAATGCAGTGAACCAAAAATATGACATCCCTATGGATGTGCCCCTAGTGGATGAGAACTAGTGGGTGTGTCAGATCCTTTTCTATATATTGTTCAAGAGTCAGACCTACTTGTAACCCTAATTTTTATGTAAAGGGTACAGGTCGGCCCCACCTTAATGTGATTAATAATAAATTTAAAAGATAATTAATCTGGTTAATATTAATTATACTACTACTAATAATAATTATATTGTGACTTAGAGAGGTCCGCCCTGTTGAGCCAATAGACACTTCTGTTGATAGGACAAGTCTAATATAAGTAAAGGAAAATTCCCCATTGTGGAATCATATCTTTCATGTGAGTTTGGAAATTTCAGCGAGTACATTTACTTGGGAAAAGTGCACACCTCTCTTAGGCGCTAGTCTTCTAGGGTTTGAGCACCCTCTTGGGTGCTAGTCTTCTAGGGTTTGAGAACCCTCTTTTGTGCTAGGTCTTTCTTGGTGGTGAAGGTATTTCTCTTAAGGAATATAGCAAAGGATTTGGATGGGTTTTCTTCCCTTGTTGAGAAGGGTTTCCCATGATACTTCTTGTGTTCTTGTGCATGGTGTTTCTTCTTGTGATCTTGGTTGCTGCAACATTCTTGTTTATGGTTAAGACAAATGAAAATTAAAATGAAATACATGATTAACCTATCTTATTGAAAAATCAACATTGTATCAGAGCATAGGTCTTGAAAGAACCCATTGCACAAGCATCTACCAAGTGATGGTTCTAAGTCTCCTCTCTCTCTTCTGTAAAACCGTACGACCCTCCTAGGGTTTCCAGAAATTCCGTACGACTTACCTCTTTGAGGAGTTTCAACACTTGTCACTTGGACGTTGGGGATAAAAAGTGCATAGGAGTGTACGACTTCCTTCAGTGCACCTTCAACAAGATTCAAATTTCATTTCTGAGCATTTTGACTTTTTGGTCGTAGGGTTTCTAGGGTTTTGCTAATTTCTGCAGAAATTTCAGAATTAGGGTTTCTGCAACTCATTGAAGGAGCTCTTCAGCTCACCAATGTTCTCATATATTTCAAAGGCTTATTGTTGGCAATCATAAGTCCAATAAAACCTAAAAGTGTTAGCCTAGCCTAGCCGTTAGGTTTTCTAGCCCAGTTGACAAGGGTTTGTGAAGAATCTAAAATTATGATGAACAAGAACTATGATGGAAGATAAGCTTGATGGATCAAGCAACTTCAAGTTCTTGGAAGACAAGACTTCGAAGGAAGGCTTATTGTGGGTAATACAAAAGGGTGACACTGTGACTACCTTCTTCATGAAGATGTTAGAGGACAAAGATCAACCAAGTGCCATTGGAGAAATCATATCAACACCCTCAGGTATGCATTTGTATATATATTATTTGTATCATTGTCATAAGGGTAATTGTAGGAGGAAGGAACCTTTGTTGAAATCATGGATCCAGAGGGATCTCAGTGCATTCAGAGGAACAACACACTGGAAGTGAAGACTCCAGGTTTGATTGTTGAAATTGTCATTCCTATAATCTATATTTCTAAATCTTGCTATATTACAAGTAGGTGTTGTAGCTGTGACAACAATTCTTAAATTGTTTTGATTCTAGAGATGTACTCATTATTCTCCTTTAGGAGATATTATTGTTTTGGTTCCTCTTGTTTTCTTGTTCCAGACATGGTAAGAACAAATGAATATGCTTATCCTTTAGAGGGAGTCACTTGACTCAGAGGGAGTCAAAACTATTTGAGAAAGAGGAAGAATAGAACCATCATTGAGACAACCAATGCAATAATGCATGATCATAATCTTTCTAGGATTCTATGGGAAAAAGCATGCATGCCACAATATATGTTCAGAACAAGAGTCTTCACAAGACTTTGAAAAACATAACTCTCAAAGAAGTCTTCAAGAAAATGAAGCCTAAGATTGAACACTTCAGATTATTTGGGTGCCCAGTGTATTTTCATGTACCCAAAGAGAAGAAGTCCAAGCTAGATACTTTATAAAGAAAGAATACAGTGAATCTTCAAAGACATTCCAGATAGACATCCCTGGTTAGAGACAGATTGAGACAAGCAGAGACGTTTTCCTTGAAGAAGAGATAGTCTTTCAAAGATTCATAGAATCTCAGATAGAGATTGACAGTAAGACAATACTTTCTCCCCCTTCAACAGTTCAGAGGGAGACAAGCATTATTTCAGTTGATATAGTTTCTTCAGTTGATATGTTAAGAGATATTGCAGTAGGGCATAAAAGGCCTACCTAGACCCATTCTACAAGAGGTAGAGAAACATACAAGCCTCTCTAGGCACATCCCGAGAAAGAAAAAGAGATTTTCGAGCTATCCTTCAATCATGAACCACTTCATTGATGCCGAGCATCCTTGTATTAGAGAAGCAACACGAGAACAGGTATGGCAAGATTCCATAACAGAAGAATACCAGTATATCTTAAAAAATGATGTATAAGATATTATTTAGGGACCAGAAGGGAAGTCTGTGGTAACTTCCAAGTGGATCTATAAAATCAAGCATACAGCTGATGGAAGTGTCGAGAAATACAAAACGATATCTATAGCCATAGGTTTCTCACAAACATATGGAGTTTTCTATGATGAGACACTTGATCCAATAAACCTAATGCACTTCCATCCGTACTACTATCCATGAGTTGGAAACTATATCAGATGGATGGATTCTTGATGAGTTTGGGTGTCAACAAGAGTATTTCTGACTCAAACCTATATTATTACAACATTGGTGACGAGAACTTGATTTTGATGACTTATTCAGAAAGCCTTGTTGGATACAAAATAGATTTGACTTCTGATTTCGAAATGAAGGATATGAGTATGATGCACTACTTCTTAGACAAGAAGTATGACAAAGGACCGATGAGATTTTTCCTGAGTGAAGAAAAATATACAGTGGGAATATTAAAGAAGTTCAGTATGACAGAATGCAAAATCCACTGTGATGGATTTAAAGAAAAATATTGATAATGATTCAGACGAGACTGATGCACAACTGATTGGATCATTGATGTATCTGGTTAACACTAGACTTGATTAATGCCATGCAGTGAATGTGTTTAGTTAGTTCATGAGTCAACCGAGACAGACTCACTAGACAACAACAAAACATGTATTGAGATATATACGAGACACAGTTGGATATGGCCTGAGATATGCCTCCAGTGTGAACTTGAGTTTGTAGGATATGCCGATTCAGATTGAGCAGAAAGTACAAGTGGACTGGAAGAGCACATCTGGTTGTTGTTCTACCATGAAGTTTTCCATGATTTTTTGATGAAGCAGGAAATAAAACTCTGTGGCCTTGAATACCATAGAAGAAGAGCATGTACCATTGAGTGTGCAAAGCAGTATGGCTTCACAAGCTCCTTGAGAACCCAATGTTTCCTGATGAGATGAAATATTATTATATCAGAGATATGATGCAGAGAAACTTCTTACACATGAGTAGATTGCAGACATCTTCACCAAACTAATTTGGTGAAAAATGCCTTCTTAGTTGAGAGGGAGTATTGATGACTCCAGTCAAGAAAAAATTCAGAGTACATCCGTGTGAGACTTGACATGACGAAGAATGCCTCCCTAGCTGAGAGGGAGTGTTGATGATTGTAGCTATGTGATACATTCTCCAGCTTACAAACCTGTGAGATGTGGATCATTGCAACTATGTGAGTCTTTCTCTTATCTTACAAACTTGAGAGAAAGCCCCTAAGAAGGGTACGTGGTTCTTTCCCGAGACAGAGCTAGAAACATAGAGATGACCTCCTCGATTCAGAGACTTGAGAAGAACTCCAGATGATTATCCAGTGGGAAAGGCGATCTGTGAGTTAGACGTGCCTGTGGCTGAGCACTAGGTGAACGTGTGAAATACCAAAGTGCTAGGTGCATCATCATGTGAACATAAATGAAGATGATGTATTATCCTCCTCTAAGAAGAAGAGTTGACGAGGAGACTCCAGATGATTCTCTTGTGTGAGGTAGTGGGAAAGAAGATCTGTAGAGTGGACGTGCCTGTGGACGAGCATAGGTGAACGTGTGAAGATCTAGTTCTTTTGTGTAATGCAGTGAACCAGAGATATGACATCCCTATGGATGTGACCCTAGTGGATGAGCACTAGTGGGTGTATAATATCCTTTGCTATATATTGTTCAAGAGTCAGACCTGTCTGTAACCCTAATTGTTATGTAAAGGGTACAGGTTGGCCCCACCTTAGTGTGATTAATAATAAATGTAAAAGATAATTAATCTGGTTAATATTAATTATAATAATAATAATTATATTGTGACTTAGAGAGGCCGACCCTGTTGAGCCAATAGACACTTCTGCTGATAGGAAAATTCTAATATAAGTAAAGGAAGATTCCCCATTGTGAAATCATATCTTTCATGTGAGTTTGGAAATTTCAGCAAGTACATTTACTTGGGAAAAGTGCGCACCTCTCTTGGGCTCTAGTCTTCTAGGGTTTGAGCACCCTCTTGTGTGCTAGGTCTTTCTTGGTGGTGAAGGTATTTCTCTTGAAGAATATAACAAATTATTTGGCTGGGTTTTCTTCCCTTGTTGAGAAGGGTTTCCCAGGATACTTCTTGTGTTCTTGTGCCTGGTGTTTCTTCTTGTGATCTTGGTTGCTGCAACATTCTTGTTTATGGTTAAGACAAATGCAAATTGAAATGAACTACATGATTAACCTATCTTATTGAAAAATCAACATAGAGTCCTATTATTTCTATTGCTATCTAATGTTTAGTAACACTTTAATACTATTGGTATGATTTGCATATCAGTAAATGCTCATTATCTAGTATTAATGATACACTTGTTCCAAGATGAAATTGATCTCTTCTAGGAGATGTTGTTGTCTTTTGTTTCTTGTTTCGGGTAGGTTACCATAGAAGAATGATTGGTCACAACATTGGAAGTGTGTTGAAAATTTTTGTTCCTATTATTGTATTTTTTTTGACTCTTGCTCCAGGAAGGTCACACGTGATAGATATGAGATGGAGCTACTATGACGATTGTTCCCATTCTTGTTTTATTATTATAAGAATGTTATTCTTGTTTGTTGTTTTCCCTTGTTGTTGCTCTTGTTTCGGGAAGGTCACATGTGATAGCTTTGAGAGGGAGTTATAATTATGGTTGCAGGAGGTAACATATTAGATGGTCTCTAGGAGAGACACAGAGCAGACTATCCAGACATAGAGTTGGGTACATGACCATACACACCCATGTAACGAAGGAGAAGAGGACGAAGTCAGAACCTTCTAGAAAGAAAGGTACTTTTGTAGATACAGACTATCTCATATGGAGATCGATTGTAAGGAACAAAAGGCTCCAAAGATGATCATACAGATCCCTCTAATTCAACTGATTACTCTTCAGATTACCAGGAAGAGTTAGTAGAGCCAGAAGGGCCTACCCAAAATTGTTGCAGTGACTAAGAAGAGACCAACATGGTCCTGTGATACTTTACAGGATGCAAAGAGGATGCAGGTATATGGCATTGATGAGCCATATCATGAGGAGGAGCAGATGGCTCCACCAGTGGTGAGGCAGTCAGACCCACCAAGTACCAGCTCGGAAGGATCTAAAGTTTAGAGGGAGTCAACCCTCAGGATCTAGTAGGGAGGAGAAACCTCCCCAAGATAGTCCATAGGAGATTAGACTTTAGAGGAGGTAAACACATGTAGATGGATTCAAATATTATATAGACTCAGAGGGAGTTAAGCTTCAAAGGGAGCATGTAGACTCAGAGTGAGCTTGATCTCAGAGAGAGTCAATGGCTTAAAGAATTTCATTCAGAAAGTATTCCTCCTCAGATTTAGATGGGAGAGAGAGATGTCTTCCATGACTGACAAACATTTGCCATGATTTGAGGAGGCTAGATCGAAGCTTCAAAGGCTTCGAGATATGATACCTACTGGGAGGATTTCCTTGTTTCAATAGATTTTGCTACAGTGACAGAGGAGGAAGCCAATAAAAAAGACTGGGATATGGTTTTTTCCTTGGTTCTGAGACTAGAAGGGAAGTCAGTGGTGACTTCCAAGTTGATCTAGAAGATCAAGCATGCTGCAGATGGAAACATAGAGAAGTACACAACAAGATTTGTGGCTAGAGGATTCTCCCAATAAGAGGGAAAATATTATGTTGAGACACTTGCTCCAGTAGCACAGAAGAAGTGTGCATAGAGCAACCACAAAGATACATGAGGAGTCTCATGTCTACAGATTGAAGGAATATTTGTACAATATTAAGCAAGCACCCATGACAAGATATGGCTGGCAATTGTTTTGATGAGCTTGGGGATGGTTTCCCCTTGATATTGGATGACTTGTTTCTTATAGGGGATGAGAAGCTCACATATGGGTGCAAGAGGAAGCTCACTTCAGAGTTCGAGATGAAGAACATAGGTCTGATGCATTACTTCTTGGGATTGGAGGTGTGGTAGAGGTCAGATGAGATTTTCCTTAGCCAAGGAAAATATACTGATGAGATCCTGTAGAGATTCAGGATGATGGACTACAAGTCCATGGCCACACCTATGATGATAAATCTGAAGCTCCCGAATGATTCATCTTCAGATTTGGTGGATCCCATGATGTACATACATTTGATTGGATCCTTGATGTACCTAGTTAACACTGGGATAAACATATGTTTTGCGATGAACACCTTGAGTCATTACATGGTTGAGCCTAAACATATACATGGGATAGTAGGAAATCATATGTTGAGGTACCTACATGGTACAGTTGGATATGGATTGAGATACATATCTGATGGAGATGTGAAGCTACATGGTTATACAAACTCTGACTGGGAAGGGAGTGCAGTGGATCAGAAGAGCACATCTGGATGTTGCTTCAATTTGGGATCATGTATGATCTCATAGTTGAGTAGGAAGAAAATATTAGTGACACTCAGTACAACAGAGGCATAGTGTATTTCATCTTGTACGAAAGCAGTATGGCTTCGTAAGATGTTTTTTGGATTGTTTGATCAGATGCCAGATTCGACTGTGATATACTATGATAATCAAAGCTATGTGAGGCTTTCAAAGAACCCTGTGTTCCATGACAAGTCGAAGCACATTGAGATCAAGTACTACTACCTTCATGATAAAGTACATAAGGGAGAAGTGAAGCTCCAATACATCTCCATCGATGAACAAACATCAAATATTCTGACGAAGCCCTTGTCCAAAGGGAAGTTTGTATACCTCATAGACAAGCTGGGGCTTGTGGAGATTACTCCCATGGTTGAGAGGGAGTGTTGATAGATAGTCATTGTACAGTTGGACTAACATTATCATTGAGAATGGTCCAGGTTGACAGATTGCTGACATATCATGGACTGGTATTTTTCTAAGGCACAAATTGTGGCATAATTAGGAAAATGGTCTAGGACCGATATTCTCATGAGGCACAGTTAATGGACCGATCAAGTTGAATAGTGTGCCCCCATAAGGACATGGAATCCCGATTGGGGTGGTTGATACGTGATCGATATTTTCTAAAGAACATATGGGTAGAGATTGATCTCTATGGTACATATGGTGACCTGATTAGAAAATAGTCTAAGATTGACATTCCTGTAGGAATGGTCTTTGTAGCCCATATCGTGGCTTTCAACATCTAAGAGGACTGAAATTATTGTAGGACGTATGTTGAGTGATAACTATCGAATACTTTGTTGAGTGTGCATGGTTTCAACACATGACTTATTCAACATCATGCCCAGATTATTCAGATAAAGTGTGGCTCAGATAGTGATTGTGTATCACTGGACAATAGCTGTGTGCTACTATAGTGGTCGTGTACCACTGGAAGTGATTGTGTATCACTAGACATTAGTTTTGTTATACTATGGATCGACGCAGTCGCGTTCTATTTGGATGACATTGTAGTAGTTGTGTGCTACTAGATGATGGTCATGGAGACTACTAGATCACTTGGGAGCGGTTGTGTGTTGCTTGATTGTAGATACTATGACAGATGATTCGAGCTACCGATGGAATGGTAGTAGATGTGTGCTACTAGTTGATTACAGAGTAGTCATTGAACTATTGGATGAAGACATCATGGAAAGATACCTCCCTAACTAAGAGGGAGTGTTGATGTTTTGGTAGTTGCGGGAGGTATTTTCCTCCTAGACAACTTTTCTTAGAGAAGAATAAAATTATAAGAAGTCAAAGGAAGACCATTGAATAGTTGAAGAACACCCCCAAAAATAATAAAGTGAAATAGAAGACCACATAAGAGAAGTCGACCCACAAGAAATAATAAAAAAGTGGAAATATAATTTCCAGGAAGAGAAGTTGACCCAAAAAAATAATAAAGTAAATTTGAAGACCCAGAATAAGAAGTCAGCCCCAAACAAACGCCCAGATTAGTATAATTATAAATTTGGATCAGTTCATTTTCACAACCACACAAATCTCCTTTCTATAGTGTGCACTAGGAAGTTGCAGCCGCAATTTCTCTATTTCTGGTTCTCTTGGAGAGTGCGCCCCACTCGGGGAAGGATATTCTTGTTTGTTCTTGGTGATCTCTCTTATGCGCTACCTCTGGAAGAGTTTCACTAAGTTTTTGTGGTGCTGGCCAGTTCCTTTGTGCGCGTTGCAGTTGCAG
The DNA here is from genome assembly GCA_009831015.1 of Picea engelmannii. Classification (NCBI taxonomy): domain Eukaryota; kingdom Viridiplantae; phylum Streptophyta; class Pinopsida; order Pinales; family Pinaceae; genus Picea; species Picea engelmannii. The sequence continues at coordinate 414,211 of ML805407.1, read as the reverse complement.
TAGCAGTTGCAATTGCAGTTGCAGTTGCAGTAGAAGTTGCAGTTATAGTAGCAGTTGCAGTAGCAGTAGCAATTGTATTAGCAACTGCAGTTACCAGTTATCAGTGGCGCCAACTCTGTGGTGCTTTCTCTGTGGTGCGCCCATCTTGGTGTCAACTCTGTGGTGTGCTATCTTGGTGCTTCTCAGTTGTCTACCCTCACTAGGGTATGACAAGAAGAATATAAGTATTTTTTATAAGCATTTCTTCAGTGTTGGTTTACTCTTGTGAATATATCTTGTTCATGGTTGTATTGGAATATTGGAAAGATTCTCTCTAAGAAAAGTTGGTTAGGTTTTTCCCCCATTTATGGTTTTCCTAGGATAAATCTTTGTGTCCTCTTGTGCTTGTTTATTTGCTTCTTATATATTTGAGTATATGATTATTGAATGTTAAAAGAAGATAAAAATGCTATGGTAAATCTAATGTTAACGAAACTAATGAAAATCTAACATGTGTCTCTTCCATAGATGATGCATTTTCTTTTTTGGTACGTCTGTCAGCAAGTAGAAATTTTCCCATAGACAAAAGATAATGATATATATACAATGTTGTTATTTTAAATGAAAGAACAAGAGACTATTGGGACCACTGATAAATGCCCCTTTCAAATTTGAATACAAGAGTCATCTAAACATGCTTGAAATTCAAGTTAAAGCACTCATAACGTTAATGGGAATATCCTTAATGAGGTTGGTCTCATTTGGATTCAAGGGGACTGCCAAATATGTATTCACAACGCAAGAAAGGATTTGTACTCCACATACCATATGTGACTTCTAATAAATCTTCACTTGAATCTATTGAGGGTAACTGTGTAACTCATAACAACTTGTGAAGATGTTGAAAGCTTATACAACATTAGTGAACCATGAAAATGAATCACATACCTTGGTTTTATACCTTTGTAGGAATGGATTCTACAACAACTTCTTTTGCTGCAGGTTCTTTGTGGGGTAGCCTATCCCTCTCTTCCAATAGTTTCCTTGGCCTGTGCATGTGTATCAACTGTATCTTGGGCTATTGTTGGTTCTTGTAGGACAACAATAATGTCTCTTCTTCTTTTGCTACTCCTATTGGTTCTTGTGTGGAAAAAGAGGCCCGACTTAAACAACTATATTGTGACTTAAACAACTATATTGTGGGTGAGTGGTCTGACACGATCAATAATGTTTCCAAATCTCCTAATGAAAAAGAGAAAGGAGTGAAGGGAAATGGTCTAGATTTAGCTACCATTGCTAGATATTTAGCACCTAAACCATCCCAAAAAGAGATAAGAAGGAGGATTCAAGAGAAAGATTAGTTCACATGCCAAAATGGGATATGGGATCCATGACTAGGTTATTTATGAACCAATAATTAGTATTAAGGTCTAACCAATGTCAAGGGAGAGAAATAATGCCCTTATGTCCTAAATGAAGAGTCTTGGGTCAAGCACCAAAAAGAAAAACCATGAATATTATCAAGTTATGTCATTGAAATCATCCTTGAACCCTGACACATGACCTTCATAGGGTATCTTTGTCCTAATAGAGGGATATGGGTGCCATGATTAAACCACAACAAAGGCCCTAAAAAAGAACATGTCTCGGTTCCACACATGGAATAGTTATTGGGTACATCATGGTTTGGGTTTTGTAGCACTTGAGTGGGATATGAGGGCCCTAAATGACACTTCTTAGGCTCAATCATCATGAACAACACCTAGAAACCACAACACAATCCCTCTCTAGGGTGTCCTTATCATTAGAGTTGGATAAGGAAACCATTAGGAGGGTTTTTGCAGTAAGGACGGGTAGAGAGGCCTTAACCAACACATTGCTCATTTGTAAGGCTTCCTTGAATGCCTCCAAGCTATAGGATACCTGTGCCATGAGTAGGTTTTGTTCCCTAGAAATGGGTCATAACACCTAAAAATGGTTAAGGGGGGAGTAAAGGACTTAAGCCATAATTGAACCTTGTCAAGCTCATGTGCCATGAACAACACCTAGAAACCATGGAATGAACTCTCACTTTAATGTCATTGGCCTAAGATTTGGACATGAGTTCCATTTATATGTTTTGCATACTACATATGGGTCTTTGGGCCTTGACCATGGTTGTGGTAGGGAAACAAGCCTCATTCTCTTAACCATGGTCAAGGGAGGGAAAAAAAAACTCAAGCCCCAAACATATCATATCTATCTCAAGCACCATGAACAAATCCTCAGGTCACCACACAAGACCATGGATGGGTGAACAAGTCATCAAGAGCCTTGAACAAGTCCTCAAACCAAAATAACAAATATTTGGCCTTTAAGAGGGATATATGCATCATGATTAGGTTTTGTACATTGAAAATGGATGTAGAGGCATAAACATGGCAAGTTGGAAACAATGGCCTAAACCCCTAACTAAACCTTCTCGAGCTCAACCACCACCGACAACACCTAAAAACGATGACATGAGTCCTCCCTAGGGAGTCTTTGGCATCGAAGTTGAATATGGGTGACATTACGAGGTCTTCTTGATCATCATGGATGGGTCTTAGGTTCATGTCTATAGTTGATGAAAGGAAACAAGAGTCTTCAACCCTAAACCTTGCTTCTCAAGCTCAAGAACCATAGACAAGTAGTCAAACCACCACATATGACCTATGTAACATATCATTCACCTCCAAGTGGAATTTGGGCACCATGAATAAGTTATTTTTGAACCAAGAATGGGTCTCAAGGTCTAACCAAGCTCAAGGGAGGGAAACAAGGGACTTGTTCCCTAAGTGAACATTCTTAGGCTTAACTTCTATGAACAACAACTACAAACCACACAAATTCCCAGGATATAGTGTTGGACGAGTTCTTGAGCCATCACATAGGACCCTTGTAGGTTATTTTTGGACTATTTGAGGGATACAAGTACCATGATTAAACCAAAACATATGCCCTAAATAAAATTGTGTCAGACCCCCCCATTAGGAATGGTTCTCAGGGCTGCAGTTGGTGTTCTTTAGAATCCAAAGCAGGATATGGTGCCATGAGTAGGTTTTTTACAATAGAAATGGGTCTTGAGGGATTAACATGCAGGTTAAGGGGGAAAGAAGGGTCTTAAGCCCTAACTGAATCTTCTTGAGCTCAAATGCCATGGTTAGGTCGGGAGGAAAAATCTTGAACCTTATTCCCTAAACATCACTTCTTAGGATCAATCACCATGAACAACACCTACAAATTACCATAACACAAGCCCTATCAACTAAGGGGTTTTTAGCATCAGAGTTGGATATGGACTCCATTGGGAGATTTTGTGCATTGAGTATATATCATAGGATCTTGACCATGGTCAAGAAAGGAAAACAAGTGCCTCAAGATATTGTTGAATATTCTTGAGCTCAAGAGCCTTGAATGAGTTCTCGAGCCAACACATGAGTCCATTGTATGGGTTGTTTGCAAGCCTATGAGTGTGTTATATGAGTTAAGAATTAACACTGATGCATGTTGGAGGTAAGGGGTTATAGGGGTTAATTTATAGAGTATAGTGGTTATGAATTATAAGGGTATAAAGGTTATACAAGTGATGGGTTATATTAGGGTTTATATAGGTTAGGTGTGATTGAGTTATAATAGTTAAGTGTTAAAGGTTACAATGTTAGGAAGTAGGTTCTATAAAGAGTTAGACATTATTGGAGTTATATTAGGGGTTATGGATGATAATGGTTCTAAGAGTTAGTGGTTATATGGTTAGCGATTATAGAATTTAGAGATTAAGTATTAGATGTTATAGGAGTTAGGGGTTAAATGAATTAAAAGGGTTAGGTGTTATAAGGTTTAAGGGATATAATATTAGTTAATATTTATTGTTGCTATGACTTATATATTTTAGGGGTGATAAGTGTTAAAGGCTTACATTAAGGGTCATTATGGTTGGGGGTGATAAAAGTTAAATGGATTAGATATTAGGGGTTAGTTTTGAGGGACTATAGTGGTTATGGGTTGTAGTGTTATGGAATAAGAGTTATAGAGGTTAAGGGTCATATCCAGACATATAAAAAACATTCCATTGAAATTTCTTATGAAAAGTATACCAAAAATCAACATGTACTAAATGAACTTATTTTCTAAGGCCCTCCTTTCCTTAGATGACATATTGATCAAGAATTGTCTATGTTTAGATAAAAATAATGTTCTTGTACCACTCTAGATATGCCATTAGTAGATATTTAGTCTACTCTCCATCAAATTCAATAATCACTACTTCAACAACCAATGGTCAATTTGTAAAGGCCTTGTCCTTTGATGACCTTCAAAGGATCTATTTCAATATCATGCTCATATAAATTAGCCAACTATTTATCTCATCTCCTTTCTCTCAATGGCTAGTTGAGGACCATGGAAAGGGTACATAAGCCATCACATGGGTCAAGAGAATGCATATCCTAAAGTATGCCATGGATTTTGCTAAGGCATATGATTTTTCCTCAACTAGGGAGTACCTTAACTCAATCCAATAACACTCTGGTCATGAATGAAATAGGAAAATTTCTAACCCTCTCTATTATTTTGGGTAAGAATGGAAAATTTGGTTTCCTCAAAAGAAAAAGAGTACAATATGAAATATCTATCTAGATCAAGGCTTATCAAAACTGGAGAACTAGTGATTTCAACTTTGATATGATTGAAAGATTCTTATACTTTAGAGGACCATTCAAACACTTAATACTTCTTCAATAATCAATTGATGGTGGCAGCGTAGTCTAAGACAAATCTATAGATAAATTTTGTTTTCCCAAAAAAATATTGGACGTGCTTTCTATTAGTGGTAGGCTTCAACTCATTTATAACCCAAATCATTTTTGGATCGATATAGATCCCTCTTTCACTTATGATATGCCCCAAAATTTATTGTTAAGGCACGTGAATAATCTATCCATGTCAAATTTCAGTGCATACAAAAACAATTTGAAAAAAATTCAATGTTGGCCCCATTCACATGTCACGATTTGCCATGTCTAGTCCTAGTACAATATCTTTTCGTTGTTCCTTTTAAAATTCGTGCGAAATTACACACGTTCCAACATCTAGTACTGCAAGGGCATATTTTTATGGTGTTGATTAAAAATATACTAAAAAGAGGTATTTTTCATCACAACTATGACACACATACATTGTATATACATTAATGTATAACCTGAAAGAAAAATGAAGAAATGCCGATGCAAATTAAAACTTGTGTCAACCAATTTGTGTACTTTGAAAGAAAAATAGGGTTTATGGTTTACATGATGAATTGATGATGGAAACAAGTGGGTGTGTGAGTCAAATTTGAGTCCATAAACCCTCCCATATCGTTAAGGCATGCAGATAGTCTATCCATGTCAAATTTCAGTGCATACAAAAACATTTTGAAAAAATTTCAACGTTGGCCCCATTCACAGGTCACTGTTGCCCATGTCTAGTCCTAGTACAATGTCTTTTCGTTGTTCCTTTTAAAATTCATTCGACAATACATACATTCCTACATATAGTATGACAAGGACATACTTTTGTGGTGTTGATTAAACAATAAATGAAAAAAGAGGGATTTCTTATCACAACTATGACACACATACATTGTATATACATTAATGTATAAACTGAAAGACAAATGAAGAAAGGATGATGCAAACTTAAAACTTGTGTCAACCAATTTGTATTCTTTGAAAGAAAACTATATTTTATGGTTTACATGATAAATTGATGATGGAAATAAGTGGGTGTGTAAGTCAAATTAGAGTCCGGAAAACCCTCCCATATCGTTAAGGCATGTGAATAGTCTATCCATGTCAAATTTCAGTGCATACAAAAATAGTTTGAAAACATTTCAATGTTGGCCCCATTCACAGGGCACTCTTTCCCATGTATAGTCCTAGTACAATGTCTTTTCGTTGCTCCTTTTAAAATTCATTCAACAATACACACATTCCCGCATCTAGTACTGCAAGGGCATATTTTTATGGTGTTGATTAAACAATGAACGGAAAAATAGGGATTTTTCATCAAAACTATAAAACACATACATTGTATATACATTAATGTAGAACCTTAAAGAGAAATGAAGAAAGGATGATGCAAACGTAATACTTGTGTCAACCAATTTGTGTACTTTGAAAGAAAAATAGGGTTTATGGTTTACATGATGAATTGATGATTGAAACAAGTGGGTGTGTGAGTCAAATTTGAGTCCAGAAACCCTCCCATATCGTTAAGGCATACAAGTAGTTTATCCATGTCAAATTTTAGTGCATACAGAAACAATTTGAAAAAATTTCAACCTTGGCCCCATTCACATGTCACTGTTTCCCATGTCTAGTCCTAGTACAATGTCTTTTCGTTGTTCCTTTTAATATTCATTTGACAGTATACATGTTCCCACATCTAGTACTACAACGACATATTCTTATGGTGTTGATTAAACAATGAACAAAAAAAGAGGGATTTTTCATCACAACTATGACACACATACATTGTATATACATTAATGTAGAACTTGAAAGAAAAATGAAGAAAGGATGATGCAAACTTAAAACTTGTGTCAACCAATTTGTGTACTTTGAAAGAAAAATAGGTTTTATGGTTTACATGATGAATTTATGATGGAAACAAGTGGGTGTGTGAGTCAATTTTGAGTCCATAAACCCTACCAGATCATTAAGGCATGCGAATAGTCTATCCATGTCAAATTTTAGTGCGTACATAAACAATTTGAAAAAAATTCAATGTTGACCCCATTCACAGGTCACTATTGCCCATGTCTAGTCCTAATACAATGTCTTTTCATTTTTCCTTTTAAAATTCATTCGATAGTAAACATGTTCCCAAATCTAGTACTGCAAGGATATATTTTTATAGTGTTGATTAAACAATGAACGAAAAAAGAGGGTTTTCTCATCACAACTATGACACACATACATTGTATATACATTAATGTAGAACCTAAAAGAAAAATGAAGAAAGGCTGATGCAAACCTAAAACTTGTGTCAACCAATTTGTATACTTTGAAAGAAAAATAGGGTTTATGGTTTACATGATGAATTGATGATGGAAAAAAGTAGGCATGTGAGTCAAATTTGAGTCCAAAAACCCTCCCATATTGTTAAGGCATGCAAATAATCTATCCATGTCAAATTTCAGTGCATACAGAAACAATTTGAAAAATTTCAACATTGGCCCCATTCACAGGTCGCTATTGCCCATGTCTAGTCCTAATACAATGTCTTTTCGTTGTTCCTTTTAAAATTCGTTCGACAGTACACAGGTTACCGCATTTAATACTTCAAGGGAATATTTTTATGGTGTTTATTAAACAATGAATGAAAAGAGAGGGATTTTTCATCACAACTATGACACACATACATTGTATATACATTAATGTAGAACCTAAAAGAAAAATGAAGAAAGACTATTGCAAACTTAAAACTTGTGTCAACCAATTTGTGTACTTTGAAAGACAAATAGGTTTTATGGTTTACATGATGAATTGATGATGGAAATAAGTGGGTGTGTGAGTCAAATTTGAGTCCGAAAACCCTCCCATATCGTTAATCCATGCAAATAGTCTATCCATGTCAAATTTCAGTGGATACTGAAGCAGTTTGAAAAAATTTCAAGGTTGGCCCCATTCACAGGTCATTGTTTCCCAAGTCTAGTCCTAGTACAATGTATTTTCGTTGTTTCTTTTAAAATTCGTTCAAAAGTACACATGTTCCCACATCTAGTACTGCAAGGACATATTTTTATGGTGTTGATTTAACAATGAACGAAAAAAGAGGGTTTTTTCATCACAACTATGACACACATACATTGTATATACATTAATGTAGAACCTGAAAGAAAAATGAAGAAAGACTGATGCAAACTTAAAACTTGTGTCAACCAATTTGTGTACTTTGAAAGACAAATAAGGTTTATGGTTTACATGATGAATTGATGATGGAAACAATTGGGTCTGTGAGTCAAATTTGTGTCCATAAACCCTCCCATATCGTTAAGGCATGCAAGTAGTCTATCCATGTCAAGTTTCAGTGCATACATAAACAATTTGAAAAAATTTAAACGTTGACCCCATTCACAGGTCACTGTTTCCCATGTCTAGTCCTAGTACAATGTGTTTTTCTTATTCCTTTTAAAATTCATTCTTCAATACACACGTTCTCACATCTAGTACCACAAGGGCATATTTTTATGGTGTTGATTAAACAATAAATAAAAAAAGATGGATTTTTCACCACAACTATGACACACATATATTGTATATACATTAATGTAGAACTTGAACGGAAAATGAAGAAAGGTTGATGCAAACTTAAAACTTGTGTCAACCAATTTGTGTACTTTGAAAGAAAAATAGGGTTTATGGTTTACATGATGAATTGATGATGGCAATAAGTGGGTGTGTGAGTCAAATTTGAGTCTAGAAACCTTCCCATATCATTAAGGCATGCGAATAGTCTATCCATGTCAAATTTGAGTGCATACAGAAACAATTTGAAACAATTTCAATGTTGGCCCCATTCACAATGAACTGTTGCCTATGTCTAGTCCTAGTACAATGTCTTTTCATTGTTCCTTTTAAAATTCGTTCGAAAATACATAAATTCCCACATCTAGTACTGCAAGGACATATTTTTATGGTGTTGATTAAACAATGAACGAAAAAAGAGGGATTTTTCATCACAACTATGACACATACATTGTATATACATTAATGTAGAACCTGAATTTTTTTTTGAAGAAACACTCATGCAAACTTAAAACTTGTGTAAACCAATTTGTGTACTTTTAAAGAAAATAGGGTTTATGGCTTACATGATGAATTGATGATGGAAACAAGTGGGTGTGTGAGGCAAATTTGAGTCCAGAAACCCTCCCATATTGTTAATGAATGTGAATAGTCTAACCATGTCAAATTTTATTCCATACAGTAACAGTTTGTAAAAATTTCAACGTTGGCCCCTTTCATAGGTCATTGTTGCCCATGTCTAGTCCTAATAAACTGTATTTTCGTTGATCCTTTTAAAATTCGTTCAACAATACACACGTTCTCGCATTTGGTACTGCAAGAACATATTTTTATGGTGTTGATTAAACAATGAACGAATAAAGAGGGATTTTTCATCACAACTATGACACACATACTTTGTATATACATTAATGTAGAACCTGAAAGAAAAATGAAGAAAGTCAGATGAAAACCTAAAACTTGTGTCAACCAATTTGTGTAGTTTGAAAGAAAAATAGGGTTTATGGATTACATGATGAATTGATGATGGAAACAAGTGGGCGTGTCAGTCAAATTTGAGTCCAGAAACCCTCCCATATTGTTAAGGAATGCGAATAGTCTATCCATGTCAAATTTCAGTGCATATAGAAACAGTTTGAAAAAATTTCAACGTTGGCCCCATTCACAGGTCATTGTTGCCCATTTCTAGTCCTATTACAATGTCTTTTCATTGTTCCTTTGAAAATTCGTTCGACAATACACACGTTCTCGCATCTAGTACTGCAAGGGAATATTTTTATGGTGTTGATTAAACAATGAACGAAAAAGGAGGGATTTTTCATCACAACTATGACACATGTACATTGTATATACATTAATGTAGAACCTAAAAGAAAAATGAAGAAAGGCTGATGCAAACTTAAAACTCGTGTCGACCAATTTGTGTACTTTGAAAGAAAAATAGGGTTTATGGTTTATATGATGAATTGATGATGGAAACAAGTGAGTGTGTGAGTCAAATTGAGTCCAAAAATCCTCCCATATAATTAAGGCATGAAAATAGTCTATCCATGTCAAATTTTAGTGGATACAAAAATAGTTTGAAAAAACTTCAAGGTTGGCCCCATTTACAGGTCACTGTTTCCCATGTCTAGTCCTAGTACAATGTCTTTTCATTGTTCCTTTTAAAATTCGTTTGACAATACACATGTTACCGCATCTAGTACTACACAGACATATTTTTATGGTGTTGATTAAAGAATGAATGAAAAAAGAAGGAGTTTTCATCACAACTATGACACACATACATTGTATATACATTAATTTAGAACTTGAAAGAAAAATGAAGAAACACTGATGCAAACTTAAAATGCGTGTCAACCAATTTGTGTACTTTGAAAGAAAAATAGGGTTTATGGTTTACATTATGAATTGATGATGGAAACAAGTGGATGTGAGTCAAACTTGATTCAAGAAACCCTCCCATATCATTAAATCATGCGAATAGTCTATCCATGTCAAATTTCAATGCATATAGAAACAATTTGAAAACATTTTAACGTTGGCCCCATTCACAGGGAACTGTTGCCCATGTCTAGTCCTAGTACAATGCATTTTCATTGTTCCTTTTAAAATTCGTTCGTCAGTACACACGTTCCCACATCTAGAACTGAAAGGACATATTTTTATGGTGCTGATTAAACAATGAACGAAAAACAAGGGATTTTTCATCACAACTATGACACACATACATTGTATATACATTAATGTAGAACCTGAAAGAAAAATGAAGAAACACTGATGTAAACTTACAACTTGTGTCAACCAATTTGTGTACTTTGAAAGAAAAATAAGGTTTATGGTTTACATGATGAATTGAAGATGGAAACGAGTGGGTGTGTGAGTCAAATTTGAGCCCAGAAACCCTCCCATATCGTTAAGGCATGTGAATAGTCTATCCATGTCAAATTTTAGTGCATACAAAAATAGTTTGAAAACATTTCAACATTAGCCCCATTCACAGGTCACTGTTGCCCATGTCTAGTCCTAGTACAATGTCGTTTCGTTGTTCCTTTTAAAATTCGTTCGACAGTACACACATTCCCGCATCTATTACTACAAGGACATATTTTTATGGTGTTGATTAAATAATGAATGAAAAAAGAGGGATTTTTCATCACAACTATGACACACATACATTGTATATACATTAATGTAGACCCTGAAAGAAAAATGGAGAAAGGCTGATGCAAACTTAAAACTTGTGTCAACCAATTTGTGTATTTTGAAAGAAAAATAGTGTTTATGGTTTACATGATGAATTGATGATGGAAACAAGTGGGTGTGTGAGTCAAATTTGAGTTAAGAAACCCTCCCATATCGTTAAGGCATGCAAATAGTCTATCCATGTCAAATTTCAATGCATACATAAATAGTTTGAAAAAATTTCAACGTTGGCTCCATTCACAGGTCATTGTTGCCCATGTCTAGTCCTAGTACAATGTCTTTTTGTTGATCCTTTTAAAATTCGTTCGATAGTACACACGTTCCCACATGTAGTACTGCAAGGGCATATTTTTATGGTGTTGATTAAACAATGAACGAAAAAAGAGGGATTTTTCATCACAACTATGACACACATACATTGTATATACATTAATGTAGACCCTAAAAGAAAAATGAAGAAAGGATGATGCAAACTTAAAACTTGTGTCAACCAATTTGTGTACTTTGAAAGAAAAATAGGGTTTATGTTTTACAATGAATTGATGATGGAAACAAGTGGGTGTGTGAGTCAAATTTGAGTCCAAAAACCCTCCCATATCGTTAAGGCATTCAAATAGTATATCCATGTCAAATTTCAGTGCATACAAAATCAATTTGAAAAAATTTCAACGTTGGCCCCATTCACAGGTCACTGTTGCCCATGTTTAGTCCTAGTACAATGTCTGTTTGTTGTTCCTTTTAAAATTTGTTCGAAAATACACACGTTTTCGCATCTAGTACCGTAAGGACATATTTTTATTGTGTTGATTAAACAATGAACAAAAAAAGAGGGATTTTCATCACAACGAAAAGTTCAAACGAAATGAGGTCGAGATCAGATATAATATAGAGTGGCTGTGTGAGTCATATTTGAGTTTGGAAATTCACGTTCTTCTTTCCACATAACTCATGGGCCAAAGTCACATGTCTTCAAATAGTTTCAACGAAGATTCTATAGAAATGACAAACACGTTCATCGAAACTTCATTGATGCAATACTATGGCAACAATGATGACATCTACGATCATGATGGTATAAAACTGAATAAGCTTCTCTTGGTTTCATGAATAATTTATCCTCTACCGAGAAATTCCAACCACGTGAAGGTGGAAGCTCATATGTCCCCTCCCCTCCCCCTCACATCACTCTCAATTCCCCAATACCCAATCTATAAAATATAAAATAATTGAAAGAAAGCTACTAAGATTCATGCATAGAAATTACAAAAAAGAAAATTAATGAAGGTAAATGAATTTATGTGTTTGTAAATGATATTTTTATTTTACCATGTACTTTAGTATATTGACGACTATTTTCATATTTCACATAATAATTAAACATGTAACATAGGATATAAAAACGTCGCATAAAACTTAAAAACATGCAATTAACCCATGACATAAGTAAATTATTTTAAGAGAATAATTCATACAAATTAAAATAAATAGTCACATTCCTAATCCAATTGAACATCTGTATAATCATCCTTTTTATGTATCTTCTAGTTCTTCATCGAACTCGACATATGTATCATCATTCGGTTCATAAATGATATTGAAAGGATTGATGATATCATCATCGTCATCAATGTCATTTTCAAGTATATTTTCATCGACATCATCATCAAGAACTGCATTGTCTCCTACACCTGGATCATGATATTTTTCGTCTTCTTCATCTGTCTACCCTGCATGATATTATGACTCTGTCTGATATGTAAAATCATCTTCTTCTTCAATATCATCTTCTTCTTGTACATGAGTATACTTAATTGACCTTCCTCTTGGATCATATCTAACAACAAATGACCAATCCCTCTCACCTGGAACATTGAGTAAAATACATGTTCACATTGGATTGTAAAAACATAGCGATCATGTCCTCTTTCAAAGACCGTTGTTTTAATCATTGGAAATCCATTGGCATGTTAAATAACTGTTCTTTCCTCATCGTGTTCATGCATTCGTAACCTATACCATTTGACACCGAACAAAAATAATTTGAAGGAATTAAAGTCACACTCAAGTATATCATTCAAATACCCATAGTATCTATTTTTAGATTCTCAGGGATGTCTATGACTCCTAGAGGAAAAATTAGTGACCTGGAATACTGCAGTTATCCCACTATCAATATTTTTCCTGGTTTCATCCAACTGTTTGATGCAAAATTTATGATCATTGCACCACATAGCCTTGTGGTGTTTCAACTGCAATATTCCAGATATGTAAAAGATGCATTATCAATTAATAAATTAACATATTTATATAACTTGGAAAGTATCCGAAAAAGACAGTTCACATGTAGTGACATTAATATAATATAAAATAACTGAATAAAATGGGTGAATTTTTTTCCTGTCCATCTTTCAAACCATATGATAAATCAATTTCCCTTTGCGTAACATTGTCATCTCCATTACGATGAGATTCTCTAACCAATTTAGACAGTCGTTGCCATGATAACCTACCACCCTGATGTTGTTTACATCTTTCAATCCATACATTCATCTAGTCAAGATTGTTTGCAATGTATAAATGCAGTGCATCCCAATCTTGAGCAACTGAATCAAAAAATCATAATTCACCAATATTAAATATTAGTTATAACCATGGTAAATATTAATAATTTATGAAATAAGAGATATTAATATATTAATGAGTATGATCATATACACAAAAAATGAAAATTTATATGTATT
>ML805407.1:369516-400376 GCA_009831015.1 Picea engelmannii | reverse complement strand
CACATATGACCTATGTAACATATCATTCACCTCCAAGTGGAATTTGGGCACCATGAATAAGTTATTTTTGAACCAAGAATGGGTCTCAAGGTCTAACCAAGCTCAAGGGAGGGAAACAAGGGACTTGTTCCCTAAGTGAACATTCTTAGGCTTAACTTCTATGAACAACAACTACAAACCACACAAATTCCCAGGATATAGTGTTGGACGAGTTCTTGAGCCATCACATAGGACCCTTGTAGGTTATTTTTGGACTATTTGAGGGATACAAGTACCATGATTAAACCAAAACATATGCCCTAAATAAAATTGTGTCAGACCCCCCCATTAGGAATGGTTCTCAGGGCTGCAGTTGGTGTTCTTTAGAATCCAAAGCAGGATATGGTGCCATGAGTAGGTTTTTTACAATAGAAATGGGTCTTGAGGGATTAACATGCAGGTTAAGGGGGAAAGAAGGGTCTTAAGCCCTAACTGAATCTTCTTGAGCTCAAATGCCATGGTTAGGTCGGGAGGAAAAATCTTGAACCTTATTCCCTAAACATCACTTCTTAGGATCAATCACCATGAACAACACCTACAAATTACCATAACACAAGCCCTATCAACTAAGGGGTTTTTAGCATCAGAGTTGGATATGGACTCCATTGGGAGATTTTGTGCATTGAGTATATATCATAGGATCTTGACCATGGTCAAGAAAGGAAAACAAGTGCCTCAAGATATTGTTGAATATTCTTGAGCTCAAGAGCCTTGAATGAGTTCTCGAGCCAACACATGAGTCCATTGTATGGGTTGTTTGCAAGCCTATGAGTGTGTTATATGAGTTAAGAATTAACACTGATGCATGTTGGAGGTAAGGGGTTATAGGGGTTAATTTATAGAGTATAGTGGTTATGAATTATAAGGGTATAAAGGTTATACAAGTGATGGGTTATATTAGGGTTTATATAGGTTAGGTGTGATTGAGTTATAATAGTTAAGTGTTAAAGGTTACAATGTTAGGAAGTAGGTTCTATAAAGAGTTAGACATTATTGGAGTTATATTAGGGGTTATGGATGATAATGGTTCTAAGAGTTAGTGGTTATATGGTTAGCGATTATAGAATTTAGAGATTAAGTATTAGATGTTATAGGAGTTAGGGGTTAAATGAATTAAAAGGGTTAGGTGTTATAAGGTTTAAGGGATATAATATTAGTTAATATTTATTGTTGCTATGACTTATATATTTTAGGGGTGATAAGTGTTAAAGGCTTACATTAAGGGTCATTATGGTTGGGGGTGATAAAAGTTAAATGGATTAGATATTAGGGGTTAGTTTTGAGGGACTATAGTGGTTATGGGTTGTAGTGTTATGGAATAAGAGTTATAGAGGTTAAGGGTCATATCCAGACATATAAAAAACATTCCATTGAAATTTCTTATGAAAAGTATACCAAAAATCAACATGTACTAAATGAACTTATTTTCTAAGGCCCTCCTTTCCTTAGATGACATATTGATCAAGAATTGTCTATGTTTAGATAAAAATAATGTTCTTGTACCACTCTAGATATGCCATTAGTAGATATTTAGTCTACTCTCCATCAAATTCAATAATCACTACTTCAACAACCAATGGTCAATTTGTAAAGGCCTTGTCCTTTGATGACCTTCAAAGGATCTATTTCAATATCATGCTCATATAAATTAGCCAACTATTTATCTCATCTCCTTTCTCTCAATGGCTAGTTGAGGACCATGGAAAGGGTACATAAGCCATCACATGGGTCAAGAGAATGCATATCCTAAAGTATGCCATGGATTTTGCTAAGGCATATGATTTTTCCTCAACTAGGGAGTACCTTAACTCAATCCAATAACACTCTGGTCATGAATGAAATAGGAAAATTTCTAACCCTCTCTATTATTTTGGGTAAGAATGGAAAATTTGGTTTCCTCAAAAGAAAAAGAGTACAATATGAAATATCTATCTAGATCAAGGCTTATCAAAACTGGAGAACTAGTGATTTCAACTTTGATATGATTGAAAGATTCTTATACTTTAGAGGACCATTCAAACACTTAATACTTCTTCAATAATCAATTGATGGTGGCAGCGTAGTCTAAGACAAATCTATAGATAAATTTTGTTTTCCCAAAAAAATATTGGACGTGCTTTCTATTAGTGGTAGGCTTCAACTCATTTATAACCCAAATCATTTTTGGATCGATATAGATCCCTCTTTCACTTATGATATGCCCCAAAATTTATTGTTAAGGCACGTGAATAATCTATCCATGTCAAATTTCAGTGCATACAAAAACAATTTGAAAAAAATTCAATGTTGGCCCCATTCACATGTCACGATTTGCCATGTCTAGTCCTAGTACAATATCTTTTCGTTGTTCCTTTTAAAATTCGTGCGAAATTACACACGTTCCAACATCTAGTACTGCAAGGGCATATTTTTATGGTGTTGATTAAAAATATACTAAAAAGAGGTATTTTTCATCACAACTATGACACACATACATTGTATATACATTAATGTATAACCTGAAAGAAAAATGAAGAAATGCCGATGCAAATTAAAACTTGTGTCAACCAATTTGTGTACTTTGAAAGAAAAATAGGGTTTATGGTTTACATGATGAATTGATGATGGAAACAAGTGGGTGTGTGAGTCAAATTTGAGTCCATAAACCCTCCCATATCGTTAAGGCATGCAGATAGTCTATCCATGTCAAATTTCAGTGCATACAAAAACATTTTGAAAAAATTTCAACGTTGGCCCCATTCACAGGTCACTGTTGCCCATGTCTAGTCCTAGTACAATGTCTTTTCGTTGTTCCTTTTAAAATTCATTCGACAATACATACATTCCTACATATAGTATGACAAGGACATACTTTTGTGGTGTTGATTAAACAATAAATGAAAAAAGAGGGATTTCTTATCACAACTATGACACACATACATTGTATATACATTAATGTATAAACTGAAAGACAAATGAAGAAAGGATGATGCAAACTTAAAACTTGTGTCAACCAATTTGTATTCTTTGAAAGAAAACTATATTTTATGGTTTACATGATAAATTGATGATGGAAATAAGTGGGTGTGTAAGTCAAATTAGAGTCCGGAAAACCCTCCCATATCGTTAAGGCATGTGAATAGTCTATCCATGTCAAATTTCAGTGCATACAAAAATAGTTTGAAAACATTTCAATGTTGGCCCCATTCACAGGGCACTCTTTCCCATGTATAGTCCTAGTACAATGTCTTTTCGTTGCTCCTTTTAAAATTCATTCAACAATACACACATTCCCGCATCTAGTACTGCAAGGGCATATTTTTATGGTGTTGATTAAACAATGAACGGAAAAATAGGGATTTTTCATCAAAACTATAAAACACATACATTGTATATACATTAATGTAGAACCTTAAAGAGAAATGAAGAAAGGATGATGCAAACGTAATACTTGTGTCAACCAATTTGTGTACTTTGAAAGAAAAATAGGGTTTATGGTTTACATGATGAATTGATGATTGAAACAAGTGGGTGTGTGAGTCAAATTTGAGTCCAGAAACCCTCCCATATCGTTAAGGCATACAAGTAGTTTATCCATGTCAAATTTTAGTGCATACAGAAACAATTTGAAAAAATTTCAACCTTGGCCCCATTCACATGTCACTGTTTCCCATGTCTAGTCCTAGTACAATGTCTTTTCGTTGTTCCTTTTAATATTCATTTGACAGTATACATGTTCCCACATCTAGTACTACAACGACATATTCTTATGGTGTTGATTAAACAATGAACAAAAAAAGAGGGATTTTTCATCACAACTATGACACACATACATTGTATATACATTAATGTAGAACTTGAAAGAAAAATGAAGAAAGGATGATGCAAACTTAAAACTTGTGTCAACCAATTTGTGTACTTTGAAAGAAAAATAGGTTTTATGGTTTACATGATGAATTTATGATGGAAACAAGTGGGTGTGTGAGTCAATTTTGAGTCCATAAACCCTACCAGATCATTAAGGCATGCGAATAGTCTATCCATGTCAAATTTTAGTGCGTACATAAACAATTTGAAAAAAATTCAATGTTGACCCCATTCACAGGTCACTATTGCCCATGTCTAGTCCTAATACAATGTCTTTTCATTTTTCCTTTTAAAATTCATTCGATAGTAAACATGTTCCCAAATCTAGTACTGCAAGGATATATTTTTATAGTGTTGATTAAACAATGAACGAAAAAAGAGGGTTTTCTCATCACAACTATGACACACATACATTGTATATACATTAATGTAGAACCTAAAAGAAAAATGAAGAAAGGCTGATGCAAACCTAAAACTTGTGTCAACCAATTTGTATACTTTGAAAGAAAAATAGGGTTTATGGTTTACATGATGAATTGATGATGGAAAAAAGTAGGCATGTGAGTCAAATTTGAGTCCAAAAACCCTCCCATATTGTTAAGGCATGCAAATAATCTATCCATGTCAAATTTCAGTGCATACAGAAACAATTTGAAAAATTTCAACATTGGCCCCATTCACAGGTCGCTATTGCCCATGTCTAGTCCTAATACAATGTCTTTTCGTTGTTCCTTTTAAAATTCGTTCGACAGTACACAGGTTACCGCATTTAATACTTCAAGGGAATATTTTTATGGTGTTTATTAAACAATGAATGAAAAGAGAGGGATTTTTCATCACAACTATGACACACATACATTGTATATACATTAATGTAGAACCTAAAAGAAAAATGAAGAAAGACTATTGCAAACTTAAAACTTGTGTCAACCAATTTGTGTACTTTGAAAGACAAATAGGTTTTATGGTTTACATGATGAATTGATGATGGAAATAAGTGGGTGTGTGAGTCAAATTTGAGTCCGAAAACCCTCCCATATCGTTAATCCATGCAAATAGTCTATCCATGTCAAATTTCAGTGGATACTGAAGCAGTTTGAAAAAATTTCAAGGTTGGCCCCATTCACAGGTCATTGTTTCCCAAGTCTAGTCCTAGTACAATGTATTTTCGTTGTTTCTTTTAAAATTCGTTCAAAAGTACACATGTTCCCACATCTAGTACTGCAAGGACATATTTTTATGGTGTTGATTTAACAATGAACGAAAAAAGAGGGTTTTTTCATCACAACTATGACACACATACATTGTATATACATTAATGTAGAACCTGAAAGAAAAATGAAGAAAGACTGATGCAAACTTAAAACTTGTGTCAACCAATTTGTGTACTTTGAAAGACAAATAAGGTTTATGGTTTACATGATGAATTGATGATGGAAACAATTGGGTCTGTGAGTCAAATTTGTGTCCATAAACCCTCCCATATCGTTAAGGCATGCAAGTAGTCTATCCATGTCAAGTTTCAGTGCATACATAAACAATTTGAAAAAATTTAAACGTTGACCCCATTCACAGGTCACTGTTTCCCATGTCTAGTCCTAGTACAATGTGTTTTTCTTATTCCTTTTAAAATTCATTCTTCAATACACACGTTCTCACATCTAGTACCACAAGGGCATATTTTTATGGTGTTGATTAAACAATAAATAAAAAAAGATGGATTTTTCACCACAACTATGACACACATATATTGTATATACATTAATGTAGAACTTGAACGGAAAATGAAGAAAGGTTGATGCAAACTTAAAACTTGTGTCAACCAATTTGTGTACTTTGAAAGAAAAATAGGGTTTATGGTTTACATGATGAATTGATGATGGCAATAAGTGGGTGTGTGAGTCAAATTTGAGTCTAGAAACCTTCCCATATCATTAAGGCATGCGAATAGTCTATCCATGTCAAATTTGAGTGCATACAGAAACAATTTGAAACAATTTCAATGTTGGCCCCATTCACAATGAACTGTTGCCTATGTCTAGTCCTAGTACAATGTCTTTTCATTGTTCCTTTTAAAATTCGTTCGAAAATACATAAATTCCCACATCTAGTACTGCAAGGACATATTTTTATGGTGTTGATTAAACAATGAACGAAAAAAGAGGGATTTTTCATCACAACTATGACACATACATTGTATATACATTAATGTAGAACCTGAATTTTTTTTTGAAGAAACACTCATGCAAACTTAAAACTTGTGTAAACCAATTTGTGTACTTTTAAAGAAAATAGGGTTTATGGCTTACATGATGAATTGATGATGGAAACAAGTGGGTGTGTGAGGCAAATTTGAGTCCAGAAACCCTCCCATATTGTTAATGAATGTGAATAGTCTAACCATGTCAAATTTTATTCCATACAGTAACAGTTTGTAAAAATTTCAACGTTGGCCCCTTTCATAGGTCATTGTTGCCCATGTCTAGTCCTAATAAACTGTATTTTCGTTGATCCTTTTAAAATTCGTTCAACAATACACACGTTCTCGCATTTGGTACTGCAAGAACATATTTTTATGGTGTTGATTAAACAATGAACGAATAAAGAGGGATTTTTCATCACAACTATGACACACATACTTTGTATATACATTAATGTAGAACCTGAAAGAAAAATGAAGAAAGTCAGATGAAAACCTAAAACTTGTGTCAACCAATTTGTGTAGTTTGAAAGAAAAATAGGGTTTATGGATTACATGATGAATTGATGATGGAAACAAGTGGGCGTGTCAGTCAAATTTGAGTCCAGAAACCCTCCCATATTGTTAAGGAATGCGAATAGTCTATCCATGTCAAATTTCAGTGCATATAGAAACAGTTTGAAAAAATTTCAACGTTGGCCCCATTCACAGGTCATTGTTGCCCATTTCTAGTCCTATTACAATGTCTTTTCATTGTTCCTTTGAAAATTCGTTCGACAATACACACGTTCTCGCATCTAGTACTGCAAGGGAATATTTTTATGGTGTTGATTAAACAATGAACGAAAAAGGAGGGATTTTTCATCACAACTATGACACATGTACATTGTATATACATTAATGTAGAACCTAAAAGAAAAATGAAGAAAGGCTGATGCAAACTTAAAACTCGTGTCGACCAATTTGTGTACTTTGAAAGAAAAATAGGGTTTATGGTTTATATGATGAATTGATGATGGAAACAAGTGAGTGTGTGAGTCAAATTGAGTCCAAAAATCCTCCCATATAATTAAGGCATGAAAATAGTCTATCCATGTCAAATTTTAGTGGATACAAAAATAGTTTGAAAAAACTTCAAGGTTGGCCCCATTTACAGGTCACTGTTTCCCATGTCTAGTCCTAGTACAATGTCTTTTCATTGTTCCTTTTAAAATTCGTTTGACAATACACATGTTACCGCATCTAGTACTACACAGACATATTTTTATGGTGTTGATTAAAGAATGAATGAAAAAAGAAGGAGTTTTCATCACAACTATGACACACATACATTGTATATACATTAATTTAGAACTTGAAAGAAAAATGAAGAAACACTGATGCAAACTTAAAATGCGTGTCAACCAATTTGTGTACTTTGAAAGAAAAATAGGGTTTATGGTTTACATTATGAATTGATGATGGAAACAAGTGGATGTGAGTCAAACTTGATTCAAGAAACCCTCCCATATCATTAAATCATGCGAATAGTCTATCCATGTCAAATTTCAATGCATATAGAAACAATTTGAAAACATTTTAACGTTGGCCCCATTCACAGGGAACTGTTGCCCATGTCTAGTCCTAGTACAATGCATTTTCATTGTTCCTTTTAAAATTCGTTCGTCAGTACACACGTTCCCACATCTAGAACTGAAAGGACATATTTTTATGGTGCTGATTAAACAATGAACGAAAAACAAGGGATTTTTCATCACAACTATGACACACATACATTGTATATACATTAATGTAGAACCTGAAAGAAAAATGAAGAAACACTGATGTAAACTTACAACTTGTGTCAACCAATTTGTGTACTTTGAAAGAAAAATAAGGTTTATGGTTTACATGATGAATTGAAGATGGAAACGAGTGGGTGTGTGAGTCAAATTTGAGCCCAGAAACCCTCCCATATCGTTAAGGCATGTGAATAGTCTATCCATGTCAAATTTTAGTGCATACAAAAATAGTTTGAAAACATTTCAACATTAGCCCCATTCACAGGTCACTGTTGCCCATGTCTAGTCCTAGTACAATGTCGTTTCGTTGTTCCTTTTAAAATTCGTTCGACAGTACACACATTCCCGCATCTATTACTACAAGGACATATTTTTATGGTGTTGATTAAATAATGAATGAAAAAAGAGGGATTTTTCATCACAACTATGACACACATACATTGTATATACATTAATGTAGACCCTGAAAGAAAAATGGAGAAAGGCTGATGCAAACTTAAAACTTGTGTCAACCAATTTGTGTATTTTGAAAGAAAAATAGTGTTTATGGTTTACATGATGAATTGATGATGGAAACAAGTGGGTGTGTGAGTCAAATTTGAGTTAAGAAACCCTCCCATATCGTTAAGGCATGCAAATAGTCTATCCATGTCAAATTTCAATGCATACATAAATAGTTTGAAAAAATTTCAACGTTGGCTCCATTCACAGGTCATTGTTGCCCATGTCTAGTCCTAGTACAATGTCTTTTTGTTGATCCTTTTAAAATTCGTTCGATAGTACACACGTTCCCACATGTAGTACTGCAAGGGCATATTTTTATGGTGTTGATTAAACAATGAACGAAAAAAGAGGGATTTTTCATCACAACTATGACACACATACATTGTATATACATTAATGTAGACCCTAAAAGAAAAATGAAGAAAGGATGATGCAAACTTAAAACTTGTGTCAACCAATTTGTGTACTTTGAAAGAAAAATAGGGTTTATGTTTTACAATGAATTGATGATGGAAACAAGTGGGTGTGTGAGTCAAATTTGAGTCCAAAAACCCTCCCATATCGTTAAGGCATTCAAATAGTATATCCATGTCAAATTTCAGTGCATACAAAATCAATTTGAAAAAATTTCAACGTTGGCCCCATTCACAGGTCACTGTTGCCCATGTTTAGTCCTAGTACAATGTCTGTTTGTTGTTCCTTTTAAAATTTGTTCGAAAATACACACGTTTTCGCATCTAGTACCGTAAGGACATATTTTTATTGTGTTGATTAAACAATGAACAAAAAAAGAGGGATTTTCATCACAACGAAAAGTTCAAACGAAATGAGGTCGAGATCAGATATAATATAGAGTGGCTGTGTGAGTCATATTTGAGTTTGGAAATTCACGTTCTTCTTTCCACATAACTCATGGGCCAAAGTCACATGTCTTCAAATAGTTTCAACGAAGATTCTATAGAAATGACAAACACGTTCATCGAAACTTCATTGATGCAATACTATGGCAACAATGATGACATCTACGATCATGATGGTATAAAACTGAATAAGCTTCTCTTGGTTTCATGAATAATTTATCCTCTACCGAGAAATTCCAACCACGTGAAGGTGGAAGCTCATATGTCCCCTCCCCTCCCCCTCACATCACTCTCAATTCCCCAATACCCAATCTATAAAATATAAAATAATTGAAAGAAAGCTACTAAGATTCATGCATAGAAATTACAAAAAAGAAAATTAATGAAGGTAAATGAATTTATGTGTTTGTAAATGATATTTTTATTTTACCATGTACTTTAGTATATTGACGACTATTTTCATATTTCACATAATAATTAAACATGTAACATAGGATATAAAAACGTCGCATAAAACTTAAAAACATGCAATTAACCCATGACATAAGTAAATTATTTTAAGAGAATAATTCATACAAATTAAAATAAATAGTCACATTCCTAATCCAATTGAACATCTGTATAATCATCCTTTTTATGTATCTTCTAGTTCTTCATCGAACTCGACATATGTATCATCATTCGGTTCATAAATGATATTGAAAGGATTGATGATATCATCATCGTCATCAATGTCATTTTCAAGTATATTTTCATCGACATCATCATCAAGAACTGCATTGTCTCCTACACCTGGATCATGATATTTTTCGTCTTCTTCATCTGTCTACCCTGCATGATATTATGACTCTGTCTGATATGTAAAATCATCTTCTTCTTCAATATCATCTTCTTCTTGTACATGAGTATACTTAATTGACCTTCCTCTTGGATCATATCTAACAACAAATGACCAATCCCTCTCACCTGGAACATTGAGTAAAATACATGTTCACATTGGATTGTAAAAACATAGCGATCATGTCCTCTTTCAAAGACCGTTGTTTTAATCATTGGAAATCCATTGGCATGTTAAATAACTGTTCTTTCCTCATCGTGTTCATGCATTCGTAACCTATACCATTTGACACCGAACAAAAATAATTTGAAGGAATTAAAGTCACACTCAAGTATATCATTCAAATACCCATAGTATCTATTTTTAGATTCTCAGGGATGTCTATGACTCCTAGAGGAAAAATTAGTGACCTGGAATACTGCAGTTATCCCACTATCAATATTTTTCCTGGTTTCATCCAACTGTTTGATGCAAAATTTATGATCATTGCACCACATAGCCTTGTGGTGTTTCAACTGCAATATTCCAGATATGTAAAAGATGCATTATCAATTAATAAATTAACATATTTATATAACTTGGAAAGTATCCGAAAAAGACAGTTCACATGTAGTGACATTAATATAATATAAAATAACTGAATAAAATGGGTGAATTTTTTTCCTGTCCATCTTTCAAACCATATGATAAATCAATTTCCCTTTGCGTAACATTGTCATCTCCATTACGATGAGATTCTCTAACCAATTTAGACAGTCGTTGCCATGATAACCTACCACCCTGATGTTGTTTACATCTTTCAATCCATACATTCATCTAGTCAAGATTGTTTGCAATGTATAAATGCAGTGCATCCCAATCTTGAGCAACTGAATCAAAAAATCATAATTCACCAATATTAAATATTAGTTATAACCATGGTAAATATTAATAATTTATGAAATAAGAGATATTAATATATTAATGAGTATGATCATATACACAAAAAATGAAAATTTATATGTATTCATATAAATCTCCACAATTATTAATATGTTACCTCTCATTTTTTTCATTCTACCTTTCCCCAACAGGTTCTCCTGATCTTCAAATTTTTTGATGGAGTTCAAATCCCAAATGCGATCCACTACATGCATAGTTGGCACTGCTAATTTAGGAATATACTGACTAATATACACCATGGATTGATATACCATATATCCCTCCACCATAGAACCCTCAGGACGTGCTCTTTGTCTAACCAAAGGCTTCAATGATTTCAAGTGCCTCTCCACCATCCACATTGACCTTGTGTGTACAGGTCCACACATTTCAATCTCCTCAACTTGGTGTATGAGGTAGTGTTCTTGTGCATTGAAAATTGTTGGAGGTATATACTTTTGCATTTCACACATTAGCCGAGAAATTTCTCTCTTCCAATACTTTAGATCATCTTCATGGATTTATTTCACTGATAACCATCTACATGGGATCATGACATAAGAAAATAACATGTTTCAACATAACATAATATATATTACATTAAAAGTAAAACACATGTCATAATAAAGTACAACAACAAATTGACATAACATTTTGCATATAAATCACAACTACTTACGTCATGTATTTTCCAAGATCATATATAACTTGTTTGACGTTGTTGTCAAAGTCATTTGGAAGAGATAGCGGTAGAACATACTGTAACAAAAAAATGAATCGTTATTTGTTTCGACCAAATTAGACCAAAAAAATAAAAAACTTAAAAGATTTATAATGCCAATATATAAATACGTATACCAAAATTATTACCTTAATGAAGGTATGCCAATCATGTGTTTTTACCCCACCAAATTCACCTTTCTTCGTTAATATATTATTTATGCTTGAATCAAAACCCGTGGGAAATTTAATTCTTTGAATGACCTCTTTTACATCATTGCTTTGTTGCTCTGTTAATAACCACAAAATGTTATTTCAGTCTCCATATCTATTTGATTGGATCACACTTCACATTGCATGATTGGCTTCTTGCACGTCATTACAAATTTTGACAATGTTTTCTTTATCCCTCCTACCATCTATGATTCTCCATAACATTTCTGTCACATTCTTCTTGATATGCATTGTATCAAACAAATGAGCTATTTTTAGCTCCTCATAGTAGGGAAACCTCATGAATTGAGTGGGATAACATTTCATTCCTTGTGGAAGCCCATTATTAATACCTTCATGATGGCAGCCTTCATGAAGCATAAAAGAAATCACAATAATAATTATCAAATATGGTAAAATAAATTCAATGATTAAAATAAAAATTCAAAACATTACATATATGATACATAAATAAATTACGTACCTTGATGATTTCTATTATATTCCAACCTCCATAGGCGAGGTGTCATTCTTTGTGGTTTTAAACCAATCTCTTCTTTCCCATTGAAAAAATGTTTTTCAATAGTACAATACCTATGGTTCTTAGGGAGGAGGTGCCTATAATCATCAAACACCACCTTTCCTAAACTTTTTGAATGAAGATAATTCATATTAGGACCACAAACTAGACATGCAAATTTACCCTTTGTTTAAAGACCTGCAACAAATGGATTAATGTCAATTATACGATGAGATTATTTAAAAATTAAACACGTAGCATGATATATTTAAAAAATTATATAGTATTAAAGAGCAATAGAATGCTACATACCACAAAAATGTGTTAGTCCTGGGGCATCATTAATTGTCCATAAAAGTATTCAACAAAATTTAAATTTCTTCTCCCCGATTGGTTTACAGATGTCATACATAATGATGCCAACCCATAGATTTAGTAGCTCGTCGATAAGAGGATCAATATATACATTCATATATTTAACTTGGTACTTACCTAATTGTTTGAAATTACACATAATTACTATAACCATGATATGTATATATAAGTAAGTAAATAAAAAAAAGATATTATGCAAAAAATGAAACAAATGAAAATGTTACATTCAAAAAAATAATGTAAACAAATACCTAGAACAATCATTGTCAACATTATGTGATCCCTCTTTATTGACATCCAATGAGGAATGTTATTGTTGATAAAAAAATGGGCCACACTAAGTAAATATACCTAATCTCTCCGAATGGATTAACACTGTCAGCTGCCAATGAAAGCCTAACATTACGAGGTTCATCTTTGAAATATGCCCATTTTCCCTCAATTTCCCTAAATGCATAACCATCGACCTGCATTCGAAGAACACCATCTCCACTTCTGTTACGTGCATAGTAATCCACAAATTGTGCTATACTTTCACACCTGAACAATCTATGCAAACATGGAATTATGGGAATATGATGAAGAACCTTTTGAAGCACCCTTTTTTTTGCTTGATCGGTTCAATATCTATTGATATTACATTGCGAACACTCTGTTTTCAAAGTATGTTGTCCATAATATATAATATAATCATTAGGAAATGCATCTATAGTTTGATAATCCATTCCAATGTCTTTCATAATGACATGAAAATCTCAATATGTGCGAGGTAAAATATTTGACGATGGTAACAAAGATTCACCTAACAATCTACAACATAACAAATAACTAGTTAATGTAAAGAATATTAATCGTAAAAATTGCATTCTTATTTTACACATTAATTAACACTAAAAACAAATAGAAAAAATCAACATTTATGTTATGAGATGAAACATATTACATACCTTAGGATCTGTTTCATACACGTGTTTGAAAAATTATTCATAATCTTTGAGTTCACTAGCAACAATGTAGAGGAGAGAAGATGTTCTCTTGAGCCTTCATAAAGTTGTTTGTTTGCCTTTTCTAATAGAGGTTCATCATAAATACCATCACTGTTCCCATCCTCATCTGGTCGAGCAAACAAATCTTGGATCATTTGATTTGTCCCATAATCTTCTTCCATGGGATCATTAACTTGATTTGTCCCATCATATTCTTCCATGAGATCCTCATTTGATTGATCATGTTCCTTAGCTTGTACAACATCATTTCTACTAGTACTACCTGGTGCAATATTCTATAGAAAGTTAGAGGGAAACTCTAACTTTATAATTACAAACAATCATGCAAAATTAGTGTGTATAACAAATATTCAAACAATATATATACACACATATAATTTTATATAAAATCAAAAATATAAAAATAGATAATGAATATATAGCTAATTACCACAGGACGATATTCATTCGATCCCCCATCAATGTGCCCATATTTCCTATAATGTTTTTTAGCTGTTGCTATTAAAATTATTACGATACATGTAGTGCAACATATTTTTCAAGGGAAATAACATCTACCATCACCCTTTTCACCCTCTCTTCATTTTTTCCCACTAATTATTTTGCGACATTCTTCCACACAAAAAAACCCTTTCTAAACCGTCGTTTTTATAGCAAGATTGTCGCAACATCTCTAATTTACAAAATATTTATGGATATTTTTTCGTTGCAAGAGTGACGAACATTGACCAAGTCAATGTTGACTTTGTCAAACAGTGTAACGGTCAATGTTGACTTTGTCAAATAGTGATATGGTCAATGGTTATAGTCGCTCTTGCGACAATAACCAAAGGTCATCATAAGAGCGACGTGAGTCCACTATCTTCACATTTGTCTCTCTTGAGATGTACATCTGGTTTCATCGCAAGAATGACGAATACATGCTGTATTTATAAAAAAATTAAAAAATTCAACTCTTTATCTTCAATTTTGTGACGAAAGGGTACTTTCGTCGCAAGTAGTCATCGCAAAGTTTTCAATATGTAGTAGTGAATAAAGCCATATCAAACACCATAAATAACATCGACTAAAACTTGATGCATATATTCCTTATTAACATGTTTTCAATGCATGTCTCGAACTGGATTTTGACCTGTTCAAAGAGGTTTCCATATCAAGCTTCAAACACCACATAGGCATGCATTCAAAAAGAAATGAACAATACTAATATGTTACCCATTGTTCCCCAACTCTTCCATCAAGGGTAATATTATGCCACAATTTGCACATAAATGTATGCACACTTTGATTCTAATATCATGTCATCCAATTGCTAGGTGGATAACCATTCAAACCATAACTAATCCATTCATACTTATCTTGAAATCAACCTCAACATATATGTTGCAAAAAAGAAAGGAAATAAATATTTGGGTTTAAAAATATTCGGGTTTGAGCCTCACATACTTTCCCTCTCATACACATGTCACGAATATAAAGTATTAGAGTTGTATATTTCAATGCTCATAATAATAAAAAAAGCAGTGTAAGAGGTCAAGTAGATCTTGGCCTTTGTGGATTTTGTTGCAAAACAATGAGATATAGAGAGGTTATGAAAAAGGGTTCCCACCCAAAATAGAAAATAATGAATTAATCAGTTAATGGAGGTTGGAAATGCAAAAACAGTTTTACCCTAGCCTCATATCAATCTAATTACCATGAAAACATCACACAATGGAAAGGAAATGCAAGCTTCTTCCTTGCTTAGAGCTGACCTTGTCCATTTCACTTGGGTTTAGTGTATTTGGTGTTGAATACATGGTGGTCTCAATTTCCATTAACACATTGAAACCAAATTCACAAGCCCATGACCAAACACCTTCAATGCTGGCCACATATACCCAACAAACATACCATGCAATATTTGGGTTATTCAACATAGTTCGATCCTTACTTGCAGAGGAAAAAGTCTCATATAATGAGCAAAGGAACATTGAATCCAACCAATCCAAGCTTCCAAACATTCAGAGGTAGGAAAGGGCAAGGTGCCCCCTAGTGCCATAAACATCCATGAAAATAATTTAGGGTGGAGCAAGATGGCCAAAGGTAGTTTGAGCATGCACAAAAGGTTACTAAATAGGACCTTCATGAAAAATCAAGTCTAACATACTCAATAATAAAATATTTTAAAAGGAAACCTCATTGTTATAGATACTCATAATTCTCTCACATTAGAAATGAAAGATTCCTATGGATACAAAATCACATATCTCAAATTACATTACCGAGGATGCGATTATTTTTCTAGATGGAAAAGTATATTACTTTGTGGATGAAAAATATTGTTGGATTATGATTTATGACTCTCCAATGCACCCTTCCCTTTTTCCACCATATGTTATGGATAAATTCATTCTGTTTTATTGATGTAGACAATTGGGCTCTCTATATGAGGAAGCCATGTAGAAGTGATGTCTACATTTCCTTAGAATTTCTTTTGGGTTGGACATACATCTCTATTCTAAACTTGGGGACTTGTTCAATAAAGAAAAACATATTAACTAATATCAATTGGGCACTAATGAAAACCTTTACTATTTTTCACTAAGTATTTATATTTTGGGAGATATCCTATATTTTTAAAAATCACTTTGAAAGTCACCAAACAACCAAAGTTATGTGAAAATAAAGATATGAAATAGTTACGAGAAGTGAGGAATAGAAAATGAATGCATGCGAGTGTTAAGAACCAAAATCACAATATAAATCATCTGTTGGATATAGTGTCATTAATATATTGTCATTGATGTCAACAGTCGATATCATTGATTTGATGATAAGTTGATATGATGAATTGTCATTGATATCAATAGTATTTTGTTAGCATATAATGGTTGATGTCAAAAAGTTG
The DNA here is from genome assembly GCA_009831015.1 of Picea engelmannii. Classification (NCBI taxonomy): domain Eukaryota; kingdom Viridiplantae; phylum Streptophyta; class Pinopsida; order Pinales; family Pinaceae; genus Picea; species Picea engelmannii. The sequence continues at coordinate 383,662 of ML805407.1, read as the reverse complement.
GACGACATGCAGAGATTAAATCTCAGGAGAGTTTGCAAATGAAAATCAAAGTTATAGTATGATGATATGTAGAGATAAAATCTCAAGAGGGTGAAAGAATGAAGATCAAATCTCATAAGAGATGGTGCGGTTAATCTCAGAAGAATCATTGGAGGACTGCCAATGATCAGATTAGATCAAGACCGTTGATACACACACAAATCTTGGGTGACGAATTAAATCACTCACAATCCACATCGACCGTCGATGGTCACTCGCCAAATAGATCTAAGGTTGGTAACAAAATGAAGAAAGGGTAAAATTACAAAAACCCATAAAATGTTTTTATCCTAAGTTCGAAGGTGACATGATAGTTTTGGTGCTTTATGTTAAAGGGAGCACTAATCTCAGTGACCAATAATCAGGCGCTCAAATATACGGTTGACAAGGAATATCAGACCCCCCCAAACTTTCTTCCTTTAACGGTGGGGGGAGGGGTCTGAGTTGGTGGTTTTTCTCATGCGGGGCCCTCATAACATGTCGCCTTCTTGTTAACTCGTACCCCCCTCACTCCTTACCAATGACCTCCTACCCCCCCTCCGAGTAAACCACCAAACCACTCATCCATACCACCTCCACGCTCTTCCGCCACACTGCACTACCCTGCCTACACGTCACACTCCACTACCCTGCCTACACGTCACACTCCACTACCCTTCCTACATGTCACACTCACGCGAAGCATGAAGTCATGAAGTAAATGGTGGCCATCCATCTCAATGCTTGATTAAGTCCCAACCTTCAGATTAAGTAGTGAAAGGATGGGTGTAAGGATCAAATCTGACCATTGATCTCATTCCACGAAATAAACCATCTGATCCGATGTCTATACTGTCGTCCATCTCATCAAGGGATTAAATCGTGATTGTTAATTGATAAGTACTTAAGCACTCGATTGGCCTAGCATCTAGTCACTGCCATTGGTCATATAGAATAAGAGATTTAAAAGGCAAAATATAATACATCGCTAAAGTTGATAAAGCCCGTGGTATTGTATCACTCGGTCACATGTAATGGTTTGAAGGAAGCGCCTCTGCAGAACTCGGTTTTTGTAAATAAGTTGCAAAGATTCAGGATCGATTTAGAAGGATGAAATTGATCCATAACTGTGATCAATTTATGAAAATCCTTCACGGTAAAAATGATAAAACAATGTTTATGGTTAAGTTAAATGAAGAGGTGCGATGGTCCAAACAAAGGGACACAGTGCATCACAGACTATTTTGAAGATTATATAAACGAGGAAGAGTGTTGAGAATATCGTGTCTCTGCAGTCTGAATCAGAAGATATATTAATTAGAGAAGCAGATAAATATGTAGTAAAGACTTGATACAAAAGTTTCCCCAAATTCAGAAAATAAGGGTGGTTGGGTGGTGCAAGGGTAGGTTGGTGCCTGTAGAGGAAGTTGGTGCTTCCTTGTTAGTTGTAGCTAAATAAACATGGGGTCGTAGCTTCCTACCAGTTGGTTCTTGTGAACAAGGGTGTGGGTGCATTCTGATCAGTTGGTGCTGATCGAAAAGGAAGAATATCTTCCTTCTATGTAACATGTAAAACAAAATTTTACAGTTAATAGAAAAGAGTTTGTGGTTTTCCCATTTGGGTTCCACAATAAAATATTGTGTTAAAATTCTGTTTGCATTAACAAAAGAAAAATTGATATAATAATTATTTCACTGATTCACCCCCCCCCCCTCCTAGTGACAGGATATGATCCTTCATCATCATCTCAATCATACAAATAAAATGAAATTAGAAATGAAATAACAACCCAAATACTTGGATATTTGATAGTTGTCCTCGTATGATATTCATTTAATGCTGCTCCAATATATCTTCTCCAATAGATGTTCTACAAATATAACCAACACTCAAAGAATCAACAAAATAATAAAATAAATTAACAAACATTTTTAGGACTAAATAATAATTAAAAGACTTGAGTGCATTAATACTTGAATGAGCTCCTCTTGGTTTCAAGAATAATTTATTGGAGTAGTCTAATATTGGAGTAAACCTCCCCTGTTTTGACAGAGCAACAACAAAGTCAACATTGACTTTGTTGTTGCTCTATTGGATTTGGGGAAGATTGCTCCAAGATGATCCAAATCCTAATTTATTCTCTACTAAACAGGGCCATCCATGTGAAGGTGGAAGCTCTTATGGCCCCTCCACCCCCTCACATCACTCTCAATTCCCCAGTACCCAATCTATCTACTAGAAAATAGTTGAAAGCAACACATTAAGATTCATGCACAGACACTAGAAAAACAACAAATTCATAAAGAAACATATGTGGTTTTGTGCATAAAGAAACATATATCAGTCATTCATTAACATATAACATTCATTCATTCATTCATTAATCATAGAGACAAAATACTTCATCTCAATAATTTTTATCATCAAAAATATGTTTTTAGAATATGGTACATGATGTTTTGTATTACATAGCTAGTACAATCATTTCTTTTTTGGTTTCTTTTTTTTTGACATGAATTCAGAAAAGATTTCGTCAGATTCTTCTTCCCCTTTAGTTCTTTTTCCCTCTACATTTCTTATTGACGACATGGTCGTGTAATCACGACGTCCAGGTTGCTGCAGGGGGGGGGGATCATCAGTTGCAATACGAAAGAAATGTTAAATTGATATCCAAAGTTATTATTATTACAAGCATTTCATTAATAAAAAGAGAATTTGAGTGATCTTTACCTTATTGAGTAGCAGAGGCAAGAAAAATAGTTTGAGATGTGGCCATATGTTCATCTTCTTGTCTAGCCTCATCCTCTACATACTTTGGAGTTGAAACAAGAAAATTTATAATTAATACACCATTTGTAATTAAATATTTCAAAGTGTAATCCATACTACATTTTTTATAGCACATGAAATACTTCCAGTACCGAGCTACACACCACCTTCATTGGGTGGCACTCCATCGTCACTAGATTGTGTTCCACTAATGGGAACACTTGTTTCTACATTGGTTTTCTGCTTAAAATAGACAAACACATTACTTTATGGCTGAAATTAATAATCAATAGATGGTACAAGTAATAAACTATACTTAATATTTGTTAAATTTATTTACACGAGTGTCTGTTTGAGTGTCAGAAGGTTGTGTTTCCCCCAAGATTTTTCTGCGTTCAACCACATATTTAAAACATTGATTAAAAGTAAGCTTGAGGTCTTCCTGTGTTGGAGCTTCTTTGTACTCCATGCCCTACAATTTTTCATAAGAACATGATTTTTTCTTCTTATGTGCAACTAAATTAAAATTGTTAACACTATACTATTTTGATGCAATTGATTTTTTTATACTTACAATTTGTACGACCAATTTGGAGTAACCACCAGGGCCAAGTCTGTGTTTCCCATGTTTTTCTATCCTGGCCTTGGTGGCTTTGGATGTGTTTGGGAACATGTATTGAAAAGTTTCAAATACGTAATTAGATGTCGCAATGACGATAAAACATCATAATTACATTATTAGTAGTGTCTCATACCTTCCTGAGCCAGGTGGTGTCTTTCCTTCTTTTTGGAGCATATTCTCCTTTGCATCTTCCTGTAGGGCCTTCCACTCCATATCATGAATCATTGGAGGATGCTCATACCTAGGGTTCTTTTGTAGTTGAACCCTATATTGGTCTCGCAGATATTTTAAATGTGTGTATGCTTTTGAGGAGACTCCAAATTTATTGAAGGTACCCTCACCGAACATGCCAGTTAACTTCTTAATGAACTCATATTTTAACTTAGAACTTTGGGAATTCCATCTTGTGCATATGGTGGGCACAAATATATCCAAGGCCATGTCATCCATGCATCTATAAAACACATTGTTTCCTGCAAAATGATATTATCATTAGTTTAAAATAATCACACATTATATGTAAATTTCAAATAGATTGTACATAAAAATTAAAACACATCTTAAATACCTAGAAGCTTCAATATTTTCATAGGGATGAGCTCATTGTATACCAAAAAGGTAACCGATAGTGTTCCCATGCTAGTGACATGGGAAGATCCAGGAAAACATGCTTTAAAATGTGCAATTCCATGTTTTGCATCCACAACATCCTATGCAGATTCTGGCATGTGCTGGTCAGGGTCAGGTGTAGTATCGACATCGACCCTGGGTGGTATACTGGTCCGAGTGACTGAAGTAGTACCTAAATTGACACCAACATTGGGGGGTATACTCGTATGATGCTGTGCCAGTGTTGTAATGAAGTTGGCACCAACACCGGCCTCCGTAGGCACACCCTGAGGATAAAAAATCCACAAAAAATCCTATAAAAATAAAGAGTTTTTAATGAAGGAATAATAAGAGTATATAAATTGAAACCTAAAATAAAAAAATGGGCTAATTAAATATCTTGCTTACCCCATAATGAACAATTCTGTCCATCAAGGCATTAATTCTTTCTATTATCTCGTGTGTCTACGACCGAATCTGAATCAAAGAATGGAGTTCCATGTTTTCTTTTCTCACAATCTTCCTTATTGTTTGCTTTGGGTTCATGGAGGAAAATTTCCTTCCTCAGTAAGCATGTCCTCAGGAGAATTTGTGGAGTGCTATGAGGTTGTTTCCTTCCCACTGTCCCCCTGGGACAAGCGTATAATAGAACTAGAAAAAATATAATAAATTCAAATGTATGAGAAATAAAGTTAGTTCACGAATACACATGGGACAAAAACATGGCATGAAAAAAACATCAAAGTAAAGAGTGACTAAATAACATAATGAAAATCATAAAATATAAGAGTCATTGCTTACAGGTTGGGTAAAATAGTATACATACTGTCCCATAATAGAAACATCTATATCTATTGCTTGGCTAGGACTGCCTTCTGGTTATGGTTAGATGCCGAGGCTCTGGTTAGGAGTTCAATCAGCTTAAACTCTTTACTGTTTGGTTTATTTTCAATTTCAGTTTTCATGGACAATGCTTAGACTATAGGCCGCCACCTGCCCTGGTTTTCCATGGGTAGGGAAGATGGTGGTCTGCCTCTTTTGGACATGGTTATCCTAGGCTTCCAATTGTTCCATTTTCCTCTAATTTGGTGGAACAGTTGGTAGCCTCAGGACAAATGTTTCTTTTTGTTTATGATACAATATAACAAGATCCACTCACTTTTTACTTAAAAAAAAAAAAAAAAACAAAAAAAAAACCGTCTATATCTATTCAATTCAAATTGTAATCAATCAACAACTCTTCCCCTGCAACTATTTATTTTATTGCACATACAAATACATGTTTTCCTTCACGCCCCTCAAATACGCAATTGGGTTGCTTATTTGTGGTCATGGGTCATGCACTTTTTATAAACCTTGCAATATTCCCCGCTTCTTTTGGCCTTTTGTCAATATACATAGTTGCTCCTTTATTTTGATCATTGTCTTTTAGCTATATATAATTTGCAGCCACACCATATATTCACATGCTTTTTCTATATTGGAATAATTGTATCCAATATTTGTATATGTAACAAGGTCCGACATACTCCATCAATTCAGTTAATACGCTGTAACAGAACTTTATTCCATCTATGGAAAATAACCCCAAACCATATAATGACGATGGAGCAATGCAATATATCCTTTCGTTGACACAAAAATCAATGTTTATTTTAGGAATATCCTTGGGTACCCATCGTTTCACTATATTTTTGTACCTCAAGGGAACCTCTATGTCATCTATGCTCTCATCATCATAAGAACATGACCCCCCTTTAGCAAGAAAAAATTCTATGTGTCTATGAGATTTTCTTATGATCTTCTCACCTCTAGTTGATCTCCGCCTATTAGACCTACTAGATGTCTCACTTTCCTCTATTCTAATTGAACTTCACTAACTTAATGAAGATAGATATGAAGAATACATTTTTGCTTGTATGTCCTATAACACCATCAAATGAGAGAAATAATCAATGAGTGTCATAAGGGTTGTGATGAAAATATTGACGAAACCACAAGAACATAATATTACAAGTGAATTTTGTTGTTACAATAAAATTCTCAACACACTCAGTTTTTTGCAAACTTGAACAAGCGATAAATTCCAAGCTTGTAGCTGATGGGAGTATTGAAGAGTACCAAGACAGGGTTGTTGGATTCTCTCAAAATGAGGGAATCAACCTTGATAATATTCGTGTTCTATTTACTATAATTCTTTTAGAAAGAGGGAGTTGACCTTGTTGAAGGTTTTTCTTCAGGTATCGAAGGTTCTATCACACATACAGGGAGACCCCCACTCTCAAAGGATAAGATTCTATATAAGGGGTATCCCTGCATGTATATCCTTTGCATGTAGTTCATAAATCTCATCATTTGGAGAAATTAGTCATAGGACAAGTCTCTCTTTGCTCACATTCCATGGATTCAAAACTCTAGTCTATGGATATTTATGATGTGATACAACTTGCCTCCTCCAGTTTGAACACAGAAGGTTGTCCATTATCACATACCATGCCTATAACAACCACTTTTTGTAAATTCAGATCTAATTTTCCTATAATATGAAAAGTTGCAAGCATGTTTTCCTCCCTAGGGTTTAAATCTAAGCCTATAGAGCCACCAAGATTTACTATTTATTTATTTCCAAATGCCTCATTATAGACATGTATCTCTAACACAACTTTGGGGCATCCCCTTCTATGCAATTTTGTCTAGAGAACAAGAACCCATTTGTACCCATTAAAAAATTTTGTCCCAATAACAATCCAATTTTACTATCAAACTCAATTTGTCTTCCCAATGGGATCCCGATGAACTATGAGTGCATGCATCGATAAAGTAATCCCTCAATTTGGAGATAAATAAAGTAATCCCTCCTAGTTATCTATAATAAACAAAGAAAAACATTATTCACTCAATTGTGACAAATATTAGGCTTAAGCAACATGAGGTATTAATATTAGAGAGATCAACACTGTGAACAATTCTATGGGACCAAAGACTATATAGAATCCATTTTTTGGAGGTAATGCACAATGGAAGGAAGTACTACATATAAAGTACTTCCAACCAGGGGAAATGCATGGAATCCTGGAGAACACCATTTATAACTCCCATGGATTCTCAATTTGGAGATATATAAAGTAATCCCTCATAGTTATCTATAATAAAATATCATGAATGTTGGGGCATGAAAAAAAATATGAATCTGGGAAGATAAAATCCTTTCAGAACCCCCTCTCTCTAAGGGGAAACCATATAGAATCTAATTTGCATATTTGGTGTGTTATTGATGGGATTGCGAATCTTGTAGGTATGTATAAAATGGATAATAAATCATTTAGATGGTATAGGTGGAAATCAATGCAAGAACTAAACATGCCTAATATTTTATGGACATAGTACAAATCATTACTAGTTGTCTAAAAGGCCATGCCCCCAAAATCCTAGAGAAGACGTCAAATGTATTGGTATGGGGACAAAAATCATGCTTCTACTTAGTTAAACACCTCTATATTCAATTGGAATAACACATCTCCGATCCAAATGACAAGATATTGGATCACATTTAGCTCAAGGAACCAATCTGAAAGGTCAACACCTTATTTTATCTTCCAACTCACAAAAGGCTTCTAGAAAAATAAAACCTTAAAATAAGAGGAACCTAAGGACCCTCAATTCACTTCCCATTCAAAGAAAATAAAGAAAAAAATCAACACAATTTTTGGAAAATAAATTTGTGAAGTCATTATAGGTGATGAAAAACTACCTACCCATCTATGAACTCAATCATGTGAAGTAACATTCAGAGCCTAACACTCCTTCTACTTAGGATGTGTGAAAACTAATCTCATCATGAAGAATATTTGGATTATTCTTCCAATATTTGTCCTTCGAAATTTTCATTCACTAGAAACAATGTCATATTTAAGTAGAAAGTGATCCCCTAAAGAAAAACTTCCAATCTAGTAGTAAATATTTTATGAGAGAGTATGGAAAGTAATCTAGTAGTAAATCTTTTATGAGAGAGTATGGAAAGTAATTGTAAAGGGAAAAATAAAAAATAAAATAAACAAAGGGAAGTATATGATGATTAAAATCCCTCGAGTTATGGGTCTAGCTCCAAAACCCCCAACTTCCTTACATCGGAAAATAAAAAATAAAATGGACCTATGATACATACCTAGATCTAGGTAAAGACACAATACAAGATTGGATGGGAAAATAGAGAGAATTATTACTATTGTTTTATTGGTCTTTAAATAGGAACCCTAGGAAAGTTAGGGTTGGAGGTGTCATATATGACCCTATTGGTGTATAGATCCATGAGTTTTCCTAGGGTCTAGGTACTACATAAAATAACCTTACCAAGGTTGAAACAACTCTTCATCACATTCAAATTCTCTATAAATTATAGAATGGTGCTATTTCATGTGTTCATAGGGACTCCATGATGCATATTTCAATATTTCTAGTTAAGGAAAAATCCTCTTGTATAAAAGTTAAGCGTATCTATTATAGGGTGAAGGAGCTTCTCTTTGGCTTCAAAATATATTCTATTTGGAAAGCGGATAGATAATTCAATAAAGAAGTTGATAAAGTGGAAAATATCATGGTGACCTTGATGAAGGTGTCCTTTCACTACGTTTGAATGAGATGAAGGATGAGGAGGTCAGTTTTCACCTCCTTAATGAGAAAATGGAAAATGGATGGTGAAGGGAGGAGAGAGGAGGTTCCCCTAGTTGATTATAGACACCTCATTGATCCCCTTGACACTCTGCATAAGAGATGAAGGTAAGTAATCTACCAAAAAATCCTTCCATCATGATAAGGTATATGTGAGAGCTCTCATTTAAAAAAACACTATCATGTTCTCTCATCATCTCTCATATCTTCCCAAGAGGGGAAATCCCCATACTTAACATGGAGAAAATAGTAGTGTCATGATGTTTTCCCTCTAATCCACCTCTTGATACTTCTCTATATGCATCCAATTCACCTAGGGGACCATTTTAAACAATCGACTTTGATTCGAGGATATCATATTCCATGTTGCATTTCCAAAGTTAAGTGTCATCGTGGTTTAACTTTCAATTGGGTAATATGTGTTCTTAATTTATTTGATTAGGTTGATTCATTTTTCAATGTGTCAAGTCGATGTCAAAGGTGGAATGTTGAATATCAACTTATCAAATCACCAAGTTGAGTCAAATAAAACATGGTTATCATGTTAACTTATCAATGACATTGGATTGAGACAAATTAGAGGGATTATTCTCACTTATGCTATAATTATGAGGTGGGTATCTAATAAAAAAGAGAGCACATGGCCTTGGTCAAATGCTTTTGAATGAATTGATATTAACCATAAATATAATAGTGAGGTACTAACTGATAAGAAATTGAGAACTTCAAGACTTGAAATGAAAGTAAAAAACATACTTTTATTCTTTATAGAATTCAAATATACTAATATTTTCAATGGTGGTTTGTTCATTTAGTGAAAGCATGTAGTTAATATAGCCCCCGCTAGCCACATGCTAGTGCTTGTTCTCACACTTATAGATCTGCATTAGTGCACACAAGCACAACTATGGCAAGGTGCAAATCTTGGGTGAGTTTAGAAAAATAGAGACCCCCCACTCATGGCTACTTAGCTTAAGGTAACAAAATTGAACATAATGCTAAATTTGGACATGCTATCATCATCATGATAAGTGGAAGATAGTTCAATATTTTTTTACTTTTGAGAGAAATATAGTCCCTCACTTTCCCATGTATTAAGCATTCTAAGTCACACACACACACACACACACACACACACACACACACACACACACACACACACACACACACACACACACACACACAGGAATTCGAGAGACATGTAGGAGGAGTACTTTTAAATTATATGGAGGAGGGGTGAGGAAGAGTTAGTGAAGTCCATCTTCAGGTCAAATGAGGAGTTAATAACATAATGATAAGAGTCAAAAGGGTCATAATCAGGGCAAGGGATGGAGACAAGTCTAGGAAAAAAGTCTCCACGCCTAATAAGCCCATCCTTCCCCAATACTATTAGGATGAAGGTCACTTATAAAGAATGGGAGTCAATTGTAACACTAGACAAACTAAACATTTTACCCACTATAAGTTTGAGAGAAAGTCACAACAGAGTTAAGTCAAATAAGGGGGACAACATATGGGGAGAAGACTAAGCTAGATAGAAAAATTCTCGAAGCTCTCGAGTTGATGGAAGTAAATAGTTGTAGAGGAAGATAAGATGCATGACATGTTGGAGGAAATGCATAGGATCTAGAAGAGGTGTATCCAAAACCCCACTCTCTATGCACATTAGAGAATGTACTTTCAGTCGAATCTAAGGGAGTCCGTGATGCAGGAGCATCACTCCAATCCAGTGGCGCGCCAACGAGCCAACTTATCAAGCATGCATTCAATGGAAGGGGAGAGGCGCATCCCTCTCAATTTTGAAATTTGAGTTCGTATTAAATGTTGTAAGGTTGGAAAATCCAAAAAGCCATGCATATGCACAAGCTTTAGATGTAGGTTGCCTTAAATAGGTTGTAAGGCTGGGATCTAGATCCAATCCGGACTAGACAACCATTCATTGTAAATTCAATGTAATTGAATAGGGTAGGTAGCTTGGATGGAAGAGATCAAAGAGCCCCCTCATGTAAAATATCTTGGATCTTATGTTGGTAGTAGAATAGAGAGGAGAGGAGAGGAGAGCCAAGACTCTGTTTTAGTTCGAGATCACATTGTAAACATGCATTCATATTAATACAAAGAGCAGTTTTTCCTACATTTGAGTCTTTGTGTGTTTATGCATTTCATGAATATTATGTGTGTGTACTCATATATGCTATAGATGTATGTTAAGTTCCATATACAGGATATAGATAGATTTCCCTATCTGTTCAGAGTTCTTTGATTCCAGGTCTAGGTTCTTTGTGGCTTCATGCAAGGAGTGCATGAAAAAACACTGCAGGTTCTGCAAGCCAGTGCAACGAGTGCACTTCTGAATTCTGCGGATTCAGGCAAGGATGTGCGAGGAAGGCGCACCGGAGGAAGTTAATGACTCAGGGAGAAGCCTTAAGGTTGCTAAATACATTGGAGGTGAGACTGTGCAGAGGAGGACAAAACATAAGGCATAATCTCTGAGGAGTTCTGTAGAGCTCTGCCAGGAGGGCATCGAGCAAGCACACTAAGTGCAGAAGAGAACTCTTGTTGAGTTCATTAGGGGAAACAGAGTCACTGAGAGAAATCTGGAGAAACTCTGCCAGGTGGGCATTGAGCAGATGCACAGGATGCATTAGGAGAACAACTCTATTTCAAGTTCATTGAGAAGACATAATCACTGAGGATTCTAGAAACTCTGCCAGGTGGGCATTGAGTTGGTGCAGGAGGGCACATGACTGACATAATTACTAAGAATTATGTAGAAGCTCTTCTAGGAGGGCATTGAGAAAGTGCAAGAGTGCACAGAGGGAAAGGATAAAGACCTGCACAAGGAATGCACCAGGCCAACACTTGAGTAAAGTGTTGACAGACAGACAACTGTCTGAAGGCTCGTCAAGTAGCAGGAGTGGGAGCAAGAGAGGACTTATTCTAAAGTCTCGAAGCTCAGGACAGATAACACATTTGTGTGCAGAGACTCTGCAAAGAGTGTAGAAGTCGAGAAACCTTTCAAGGTTTCAAAGAGGAATAAGTTCAGGAGGAAAAGTGCCTTTGCGCACAGAGCCATAGCTGCAAGGAGTACAGAGGTCAAGAAACCTTTGAGGTTTCAGAGTCGACAAAGCTCAGGAGGGACAACATCTTTAGAACGTAGGCGAAAGCCGAGGATATAGGCTTCATAGCAGGAGCAAAGGCTGAGACATTTGAAGCATTTGAGGTCTTCCAAGTTTGGGAAAAAGCGCAAGCTCAGGAGGGAGCAAAATTGCGTTAGATCAGCTGGAGAGAATGAGATATGGATCGTTGAATCTACGTCTAGGTAAGCAAGAGGAGAGTGCATAAGAGAAATAGATATGGGTCGTTAGATCTGGGCGCATGGACCGATAGCCATCAAATCCAGGAGAAGGTGCACGAGGTTTAACCCTCATATATGCATGGGTGAGGACTCGTCAAAGTCTCGAAAATATCAGGACAGTCCATCGTTGGGAAGACACGTGGCAAGCGGTCAAGGTTTTAGGAAAATTCCTGAAAGGATGTGGGTCGTTGATCCAGTTGGATTGTAGCTATTAGTTCAAGAGGGACATAGATCGAAAATTTGGTATTTCGACATTTCGGCTACCAGGAGATACAAAGGGCAAGAGTCGAAACTCTTGACCCAAAAAATTCTGAAAAGATCATGACCGTCCAACAGGAGGAAACATGGTGAGCGGTCGAGGTTTTGGGGAAATTCTCAAAGGGATAATTTCGGCATTTCGGCTACTAGGAATGCAAAGGGTAAGAGTTCAGAACTCTTGACCTATGAAATCCCAAAAAGACACAAGCTATCAGATCAGGAGAGGCTATGAGCCATTGATCCCAGTTTGTAGCAGAATATTGACATTTCAGACTTCGGTATTTCGACATTTCGGATACCGGGAGCTCGAAGGGGTAAGGAGTTGTTGCAGCCGGGATCGTGAAGTCCTGAAGCGCGAAACCCCAAAGTGTTGAAGGGATGTGATAGGAAGCCAACATTTCAGCATATTAGGATTCGGGATTTTAGAAGTCCTAAAGACAAGAACTCCGAGCTCTTGGGGATGAAAACCCCAAAGTCGCAAAACGCGACGTAGCGAGGAGTGGGGCTGTAGTCACACCTATTAGTGGGATTTCAGGAATCGACATTTCGGCCATCCCGGGAAGAAGGAGTTGGAACACTTCGCATCAGAAGTCCTGAAGTCATGAAATGCGACACATCATTTGGATGAGAAAGTAGCCAAGGATTTCGGCATTTCGGGGATCAACTTTTCGGCTGTTTTGAGGAGCAAGAGTCGGGCACTTGACATCGAAAGTCCCGAAGTCGCGAAGAGTGTGTAAGGTCCCCATTTTGGGACATTATAACATTACAACATTTCAGTGTGTTATGCCTACCCGAGTAGCCAGAAGCAGTTTATTTGGGCCTGGCTTGTATCGTTCATCATCAGGATCTATTCCGCACAACTGGGCTTTGGTTCCGTTGCATTCCGATGATTTCCGTAATTTTGAGTTATTATGGGTCATATCTTAATTAAATTCACTAAGAAGGCCATAATGGGCATATTACTTGGTGAAACCTCTTAGTGTAATAGCTCATCGGAATCGGGAGGAAGAGAATTATAGGATAAGATGATGAGACGTGACTTTTAGTGGCCGAAGAAGCCATCAGGATGGATAAATCACTTTTTAGAGGAAAAATGGTTAATTAATTAATTAATTAAGTGATTTAATCAAGGAATAATAAAATAAAGTAAAATTCACTTGGAGGGAAAAGGTCAACAATGAATTAGGGTTTCAGGAAGCTATAAAGGAAGGGTAAAGCAACCTAATTCATTATGCGTTGTTATGATTTGATGTTGAGACTTCCGAGAGGAGGAGGAGAGCCGACCTTACTATTTTGTGGATTTTTGGAGGAAACCACCACCATTGATCGGTTTCGGTGTTGAGAGACACACCCTAGCCCATCGGAGATACCATCCATGTATTTCACTGTTCTTTTTAGGAGAGATTATTGTGGAGGGCGCAACTCAACCAAGGAGGGCGCAAGTCATTTTGGAGATTCAGAGATCTGCAGTAGACCGTGGTCCCGATTGCAGATTCATTCCGACCCAGTAGAGATCCAGCCAGGGTGCTTCCATTGAGCCATTCATCATCAGATTCTGACGGTGGAATCTTGCAGATCGACCCATACAACCATTTTGGGCGCAGCCATGTCGGACAGACGTTTGGCATTGCATGCAGGTTTTTTTTATCAGATCCAGCCAAACCCTTCCGACCCATTTCATCCTTGGATGAGACAATCGTTTTGAGCCATATAGCAACAGATTCCGATGGTGGAATCCTTTGGGGCGCATTCAGTGCCCAAGGAGGGGCGCAAACCCCCCAGGAGTCTAGATCTAGTGCCGTAGAGGTCCGATCCGAGTTCCGTCAGACATTATTTCCAGTGT